>JAOVYW010027623.1:9092-20038 GCA_025775045.1 Hiodon tergisus | reverse complement strand
TCGGTAGTATTTTTATACTTTTCTGTTAGAATGTATTATTAATATCAAAATGCGAGAAATTAACAAATATATACGGGAAATAAATTAATAATTGCATTTATGTACGCGTGTATGTTTTTGTGCATTTATATTATAAATGTACATATAATGTTTTCAAAAAAATTATAGAAGAGATCTTTAAATTACAGAAAATAAACAGAATTTAACATATTGAAAACTATACCAATGATATACTATACCAAAGCAATACGTATTTCAAATAAGGAAATAAGTTCTGACAAGAAATGCTCGTGAAAACAAATGACTAAGGCGAGCTTGCATGTCCCTGAGCTGTCTAACACGTGATTTATAATTCCTTCTCTCGCTGTTTTTATGCCTCAGGCCGGACCTTTTGTGATCTGATGTCTATCAGGTAGTTTCAGTGAACAGCTCCAGCTTTATTTGCGTACTCGGTGCGTAGAGATACGAGGATGTTGTCGTGAATTTGAGACTAAAAGTGAAACGTGTTTCTCATCCATCATCCGCAAATGTTCAAACAAGTAGCAGCTAACAGTTCCTCTGGGTTAAGGGATACATGTGCAGTTTAGCTTGAGCGCTGATCCCCTGCTTTTAATTATTGCTATTTACAAATTAACTTATTCTGGTTTTGTCATACGCATGTATTCAATTCCATTTAATTAATCTAACGTTGCGCTAACAATTAATATCGCAGAGCTGCTTTTAGCTGTCAGACTTAAAAACCTTAAGAACAAAAAATGTAAAGTAGCCCAAATAACCTTTTGTCGTTATTTTCACTAGATAAAAAATGATAGCTTTGCCACTGTTGGACAGTGCCTACATTTTGTAGCCTTTCACCATACATGAACTTGGCTTATGATGGAACAAAAAAGCTCAATGTTAAAAAACATGAAACAATTGGACACACTCCAGTCCTGAACACACTCCAGTCCTTATGGCTATAAGACACTCCAATTTAGGTTTTCGATGTTTAAGCCTTTAAATTTACCTTAACCCTAAAGTATGAATGCACAAAAAACATTATAATACGCTGTTTAACATAGCTTGCAATTTCTCTGGTAAAATTTTAATAACCCTCTTTAACAATGGTCTGCTCACAATATGCGGTAATATCTTTGGTGAAGGTGAGGAATTCTGAGGATAGCTGTTCCTTAGCTTTGTCCATTCACAAAAACATTTCACATCTCCATTTCCCATGTATTTAAAATTGGAACTTATCATGCAATCCACTCTAGAAAAGAATGTGTTTTCATGAACATTTTGTGAAAGTTTGGAAAAGGCATCATCATTTGATCACTCAGTTATACCCCTTGGGGGAAAAGAAAAGTAAAAACAACCTTAGGCTGAGTGCATAAGAGATTTTGAAACGTTGGGTTTGGGATGGCTGTTGGGAAGAGATCACACCCTCAGTGCATCCACAGAATTACAAACGCATCAAAACGTCTCTCTTCCTGTTTAATCAAGGAAAAAATGCAATCCAAGTGTGAATCCGTACAGCTTTTAGACAAGGGCTTCAAGCAGACAATCAATACAGTTTGGGGGCATTAATTACATAGATTCTTGTCCTAGGTTTGAAATGTAAGTTATTAAATAACGACTGGACGTGATGGGACTTGAGTGGCTCTAGCTGCAGCAGCAGCAGCAATGTCTTCAGAAAAGCAACATAGAGTGGATTATTTTCATAGTTACCATGACTAGGTCTACTGCAAGTCTTTTGGTAAAGATTGCCCAAACCTCACTGTTATCCATGTGTATCCTGTGTCCTGCTATTTGTTTTTAGGACAACTGCATTTAAATCTCCAGTCATCAAACCTAGTATTTAGGTCCAAGGAATTATGATTGGAGTGTTTTTGTGGAAGCTTGGGATTGGTAGTTTATTTAATGAAAAAAAAAAAAACGTTATTAGAAAATGTATTTTTAATTTTTTTTGTAATGTAAATGTAATTACATATGCATAAATTTCCTGATGGTAGAAATTAGCTGGCGGATGGAACTATTTAGACTGTTCTTTTAATTTGATGTACTGTACACTGTATGATTAGAGAGTACGATCATTTAAAGACAAATGTATTTTTGAAAATTGTTGCTTTGAACTACCAGGGCAGATAATTTGAATGACAAGTGCCTTGAAGTGAAGTATTGTAAAATAATGTGAGCCTTATTAATTATTTGTCTCCAAAGCTACAAATTAATGAAGTATGAATATATTAACAGAAGATGGCAGTTAAATTTGGGAGTAAATGTTAAATCATTTGTCAATATGCCTCTATCAAAGTTGTAAAAGCAGTTTTTGAATAGACAAAATGCAAACAAATAAACAAATAAGTTAAGGCAAATACCTTTGACTTGACAGCTGTTGCACCCTTGAATACAGATCAGTGTTAAATATAAGTAAGGCAACACTGTGTATTTAACTGAGAGTATTTAAGTTCTTTATTTGAGTATATTAAACGTTGAATCAGAAACCGCATTTAGCCATGCCCTAAGGCAAATAAACAAAATTGCACAGAGAAGCAAAACATTTCTACGATTTACTGGTTACATGACTGAGGTGGAAACATGAGGACATTTCTTCAACAACTTGGAGCCCCAGGTCCTTGACGAGGAATGTAACTTATGTCCTCTTATTTGAACCTCATGCACATGACTTGATTCTTCTCTACATCATGTAATCTTTTATTAAAACATATTTCTTTCTATAAAGGATGAAAAGGGCAATAAAGCAACATCACAAAACACTAGATTTGATGAATTAATTCAAAGAGAATAATTTTCTGATCGTCTACCCCCAGGCTTTGATTAAAATATGATAAAACGTGTCGGCACTAACACGACAACGTGGTGACAACAACAAATAAACTGTAGATATTAATGTAGATAAAAGAGAGTGGCTAGCTTCTTCTTTCGCCAAACAACCTTGTGACTGGATCATTTAAAAAACAGAGTTAATGTGTAGTGAACATCTTCTGCAATGTGAATTTATCATAGTAAATAGAAAAGGCACATTTAGTGGCATCATCACGAAACTACACTTCTGGTAAACAGTGGAAAAACCAAGATAAAAAGTCCCTTGTCAAGCAGGTTGCAGATCTGTTACTTCTTTATAACATCGCGAGGCTGTTACGGAATCAGTAGGACGCGTTCCGACGGAAGTGTAAACAATGGTTTATAAATATTAATGGATATTTACGGGGCCATGTTTTGAATTCAGAGAATTGGTAAACAAATCAGAACTGATCGTACAACAAGAATCAAACCCACTGGTGCGGAGCATGGCCGCTACCAGCTTTCACAATCAATATTACAGCTGACGCTCCATGCTTATGGATCAGCCTCTCTAAACTCTGGCCAAGAGATTTGTGTCTTGACAGGCCCTGCAGAGTGAAAACTCACAATTGACATGCCAGTTTGGCAGCCCTGGCTATGCTTGTGTGGGTTTTTTTCTGTAGGAAGAGTTGAAAGAAAGGAAAACATTCTGGCACATGAACAAGGTAGTCAGTCACTTAGTCACATGCTGCACATGTCATAGCTTTCCAGATTCTGCCTCCATTTCAGGTGAGGAAAAAACAGACTATAAACACACAAGGACTTTGTGCTCTAAGCACGATACTGACAAGTCAGTGTTGAGCACAGTTCTTTGATGCACATTGGTTTGGACCCTTACTTTAATTTGCATTCATATCTGCTTCAACTCATCAGTACTATTTACATTCACCCTTAAATGGCTTCTTACACTGTATGAAAGAACTTAAAGGTGGTTTATTCTTTTCCCCAATGGGGGGAAAAAATGTAATTGTAATTCAATGCAATAAAAACAATATAATTTGAGCTGGGATGTAACAATACAGAACCTCAGGTAATGTGTGACCCTGACAAGAAACATTGTAATGACAATGTGGTCAATGGTGATTGGATGGCGTTTGCAACAGGCTAGGGACAGCAATTCCAGTAAGAACCAACCATTATCACGGTGTGCAGGGAGGGAGTTTGGGATGGAGCAGAACACCTCAGCCTGGGAACAGAGTGTGAAGCCATGTATAAGGAGTGTTGAATCTTTAAAACTGCGAATCGCCAATCTGCAAATGCAGAGGGTCTTTGTATATACTTACATCAAATAGGCATATTCAAAACTGAGTACAAGGTACTAGGTGATACAGGAAAAGAAAAACAATGACACCAACACAATTTAGATAAAAGTGACCACCAGGTACTCCCTCTAGCTTCGATCAATAAACAGTATTCAAGTAATCTTGGAATAAACATTATATTTGTATCATTAGAACAAGATTAATCGAAACTGACAGGTGTCATAGAAGATTAATCTATTGAGCATTTGTGAGGTCAGACACTGATGTTGGACGAGAGGACCTGGCTCACAATCTTTGTTCTAGTTCATCCCAAAGGTGTTCGATAAGGTTGAGGTCAGGGCTCTATGCAGGCCAGTCAAGTTCTTCCTCACCAAACTCATCCAACCATGCCTTTATGGACGTTGGAACTAAGGGGCTTAGGCAAACCCCAGAAAAACAACCCCATTGCATTATCCCTCTTCCACTTTACAGTTGGCACAATGTAGTCAGGCAGGAAACATCCATCAGACTGCCAGATAGAGAAGCATGATTCGTCACTCCACAGAACACGTTTCCACTGCTCCAGAGTCCAGTGGTGGCATGCTTTTCACCACTCTATCCAATGCTTGGCATTGAACTTGGTGATGTAAGGCTTGCATACAGCTGCTTGACCATGGAATCCCATGCCATGAAGCTCCCGGCGCCAGTTTTTGTGCTGATGTTAATGGTTTGGAGGTTTGGAACTCTGCAGCTATTGAGTCAGCAGAGCGTTGGCAACTTTTACACACTTTGCGCCTCAGCACTCGGTGACCCCGCTCTGTAACTTTACACGGTCTGCCACTTCGTGGCTGAGTTGCTGTGGTTCCTAAACCCTTCTACTTTGCAATAATACCACTTACAGTTGATCGTGGAATATCTAGGAGGGTAACACAGTGGCTAGGCTTTTAAGCCATTTGTTTCACAAAAACCGTAGTCTGATGAAAAAAATTAAATAACTAAATGTATTCTGGAAACAGCAAAATGTAGTAATGTAGTAGTTCCACAAGAGGGCAGAACAACCAACAGAAATACTGCAAATCCTGACATTGCTACATTGCGACTGGAATCTAGCCAGAGAACATTCCGGACTGTTAAAGGTTTCTGGGATCCCCAATTTGAAATTTAGAGTACATTTTCCGGCACAGCCCCTTACAAAAAATTATCCTGAAGGAAAATAAGTGCATTTTCATAAGAGGAAAGAAAGTTTATTTCCATTTAGTAACTGATTATATCAGAATGACTGACATCTAGCACTGTGCTATCATTGGTAAAATTCAGAGACATGGAAATTGAAATGATGAAATTCTATTATTTTCCAGATATGAGTTAATAATAAAAACCAAAAAAGATAACATTTTTCGGAAGCCATATTAAGCAGTTGGACATAGCTTCACAACGCTTACTGGCCATAGATATTCTGGGTTCGACTGTTGTATTTTTTATGTGCTGAAAGTGGGACAAATGTCAGATCGTGCGATTCGTATTTCATCTGAGATCGTTGAGTCGAGAGCACTGCCGTTCTGCAGGCTCTAAAACCCATATTTTCATTTTATCGTGCCCGACAATATTTTCTGCTTTATTGGATTATTGATTGTTGGAATCTTTTTTCTCCCCTGTCTGTCCCTGACAAAATACGAAAATATGTGTGAAGATTAAAGAAAACGTGGGCCACGTTTTAGAAAAGGTGGTGGCTTCTGAAGTTTTGATTTGTTGTCAATCATTTCATAAAAGACCAAAAAGATAAAATGTATCTTTTTGAATTGAAAGCACCAAGAAACATGTCTTTGCCACAGAGGAGATTGAATGCTGTTTGTTTTTATTTTCCTTTCAATTGGAATGATAATAAGCCAATGTTATGTAAGGATTTTCAGATTCAATGTCACAGACTCAATATTGCATCAGTACCATTCATGTAATTTATATTGCATGTGATATAGTTTGTGTTAGAAATCTCCTTTTCCTTATTGGAGGAGATACCAACCGCTGGGTCACCTTGTTCAATAAGTGAAAAGGTTCAAAAGATCAGTTTACTTATTGAGGAGCAAGTTGTAACAAAGTCTGGGTATGGAGGATTCCAGTGGGGAGGCCCTCCAACGCATCACCGACTATTAATGTTCAACCAACCGTCTTGACCAAGGTCCTTAAAGCATGGGAACAGTGCATATTTTTTATATCCTGGATTTCAATGGTTTTAATGTTTTATTGGCTTTATTGGCTTGTTCGAACATTCATCTTTTGCTCCCTGTGAATCTTTCACAATTGGTGTATTACAGAAGAGTCTGCAGTCAGACTCAACAGTAAGAACTGGACTTTGTTGTTTGATCCTCTCTCTTACCTGCTACCCAGATAGTGCTCCCACTTATGAGGAGTCCCTGCTGTGTGACAGAAAGGTTGGTTAACGAGGTCACTTCCTGGTCACTTCACCGCATCCACCTGGCCTCCCGGAAAACAGATGGTCTTCACACACAAGAGAGTGCGCACACTAACACATGCTCGCAGATGCACGCCACACATGTCTTCACACCAACGCTGAGGCACGGGACGAATCTCACTGGGACCCAACTATGGACCCAACTATTTTCTCAAGAAATAGAGCTGCCTGCCAAGTTTGCCAGGTAGAGGCTTGTGCCTTGTTTGCTGGCCATGCAACCACTTCTGTGGTGCCACTCATGCCACGGTTCTACAATGCTACGAACTCTGGCATGACGGTGTGTGTGAATCCTGGGAAACCTGTGTAAAATGGTAGAATCACAGTGGCATCTCCTACTGACACTGAGTGAATGCAAAGCATGGAATTCCATGCCAAATGAATCATCACTTATCCTTAAGCCCCCAGTAAGCTTTGGCACAAGGGATACTGTGGGATACACCTACATTTTCTACGTATCATAAAACCACAAAGTCACAGCCATGAGAGAACTGGCTCAGGTGTGAAAACACACTAAAAGGCTGGTCTGTATTGTGAGGCAAGGACAAGCTAGTGAGGCATTAAAGGTTTATAACCTTGACTCATTCCCAAAGCTGACCATGCCATGCACTCAGACCTTTAAGTATATATGAGACAGCAAACAGGAGTATGAAGGTATTAAGTTTGCGTTTTTTTCTCTTCTTTCCTAATTGCTGTAAATAGGTACCATCGCATCGGTGTCAGGTTCTACAAAAGATATTATATCAGCCCTTATGTGAAACTCCAAAGGGTTATCAACCAAGTAAAGGGGGTAGTAGTGTTAAGGTCAGTTTCACAAAACTGCAAGGGGAAACCATAATTAGAACAATGTTACTCTCATTTATTGTACATGAATTCCCCAGCGACTGTGGTTATAATGTTGGTGAAATGTTATCATACAGAAATTATAAATTTTACCCGGAGAAAAAATAAGGCTGTCATACTAAATATTCTGGAGGTCCAAAGCCTGAAAATCACACAGACAGCATCCTAGCTGCTATATCATGGCTTCATATCATATCATATCATGTTGATTTCAGTCAAACTATGCGCTCTTTTTTTGTGTTTATGCCTGGCTATAAATAGCTCAATAAATGGCAGGTATAGTCAGCAGTATGTCTCCACTATCTACTGCCAGACAAAAATCTGGAAAGGGCTTTCCTTATTTTGGGCCCTGAATGTATGTGTGTCCTCCCTGCGTGAGTATTGGAGTGTTTTAGATGGTCCGTGATGCTGCAATGTTAATGATTTACAGGGGAAACACTGGGTTCCCTAGAGAACCCAACTCTCTTTGCCACCTCAGACTCTAGCAGTGATCTGTCTGCTGACCAGCGGCAACCTGATCCAGTGTTACGGGAATCAGCTGGTCTCTGCATGGCTGGAAAGACAGTGATCATTACGTGACGTTTCAAAGTGGAGTGAAACTGGGATGGTTATTAATACATCTGTACTTGAGCTACGGCCCTCGAGTCTAGGTTACAGTGCAAAAAGAGTATATCCACAGGACTACCCAGTAATTTATCGCACGCTAATTAGACGCGGTGAAAGGGCACACGCAATTTTGCATTTTCAGAAATTTTTTGGGTTTTTTTATTGCCCATGACAATAGAAGGTCAAAATCTATTTTCCTGCCATGAAAAAAAGAGGTATATACCATTGATATGAAGGTGTGTCTAGCTCACAAAACATGTTGGGGAATTAAGGACTGGGTCTGGTGCCATATTTTAATATAACAGGCACAGTCAGTGTCTACAGAGACATTTCCAGTACATTTGACACAGACAGGAAACAGAACAGTGAGCACTTAGAATGAAAAAGATGATAACTAGGTTACAAACGACAAAGTACATAATCATAACTGGTAAAATAAATAAAATAAAAAGACAGCTTATGGCACAGGGGGTGCAAGAAACATGGGCGGTTTCACTTTATTTATTCATTTAAATAATTTGTAACCACAAATTATCTGGATACAATTCATATGAGATATACTGACAAATAACAAAGGATAAATACTATTGACAAGATACTAGTTACGGTAAAGATTTCAAGATTCATGACCTCATTTTACACCCTGGGCTGACTTTTATAGCCATTGGCTAGGACCTAAGAAAAAATGGCTTTACGAAGAATAAAACATGGTTTGCATCAACACAGCGTGCATTTCCGTCATTGCATGGTACAATAAAATAAAATAACCTTTAAAGTTGGCTAGCAACAGCTTTCTGGAGTGAAGTGAAAAAAGGAAAAAAGCACGGAAACCACATAATACAGATGTGGAGCCTCCTCAAGTAGCTACTTTAGAAATGTAAAAATATCCTATAGAGAATTTATCTTCATTTTATTTTTTTGATGATTTGTTTTTTTAAAATTCTTTTATGGGGGGTATTGGTTGAGACAGGCTTGAACTCTGGAGATATAACTATAAGTATTTAAGCCCTGACCAGTTTATTATATCAAACAGCTTGATAATTCCAACATATGACTGTGTTCTCCTTTTCTGGCTCAAGACATTCTGTTTTGTTCATTCTTACTTTAAAGCACAGAGCAGTTGATCAAGTAAGGTACGCAGGGTTATAATATTGCACTAATATTATATAATATATAATATGGTTACCAACCAGTAGATATAAAGTCTATAGAAGGGCCGTTTTATTTACAGTAAGGTGCTGGTCTGGATCTTAAAAGCTTCACTTACTATCAAACTGTATATAAATATGTAACGCTAAGTAACAATATAATGTAACAGAGAGCTGAGACAGCTGGGAAAAGCAGGTGAGGAAAGTGGTAAATATATACTTTATATATTATATATTATATACTGGTAGAGAGAGAAGCTTCTTTTTTCGATTGAGATGCTGCCTGACTAAACTGCTAGAAGATTCTAGTATACTGCTTAAAGATGCATAGAGTTGATTCATCTTTAACGAGTCCCTTTTGGATGGAAAGTTCCACAATGTAGACCCAGCTCTGTATAGGTGAGAGAAAGCAGTGAGATGAGATTAACGATCATGTCATATTTTTTTGGACAAAGGCAGGCTGGTGTGTTTGAACATAATCCGATCTGTAAGTACAAGCATATCACTTAATAATTAGATCTTGTTCAATGCAGGCAACCTTAACTTTGCAGACTGAAAAGATACTCTTCTAGATAACAATGCAGGATCGATGACCATTCTCATACCTAGGTTGTTCAACTGTCAAAGACCAGGCATGTTGATTGTATAACTAGGAGAAGCCAGAGAGGTTAATAAAGAGCCTCCCTTGTACCCATATTCTTACAACATACCCTTACCGAGTTTGATTGATATTACGGCGAAAGGACTGAGCAGGGATATCTTGTATCTTGTATCTAATCAGTTCTGGCCAAATTTGTATTCATTATTGATCTAAAATGATTCAACAACGGAGAGTTGGATTATTTATGTAGATGAATTGAAACTGATTTTGTGCGTGTCTTTGAGGTTGATTTCATTTGGGTCAGAAAACAAAACAAAGATCGATACATACAAGGAATAACAAGGATGTGTTTGATGGTATTTCGTTCAGGTTTTCAGGACTGTATTTGTTTATTGTTATTATCCTTTAGGGATTTTATGACATTTAAAAAGTCGAACAATTAATATCATCAGTCCATAAAGGACACTTTCCAGGAGAAAGTATTTCAACAACCGCCCCCCTAGATTAATCTTTCCGTAAGATTGTGTTATTGATTTTTCACATTTTCCTCTTAATTATACAGTACTTATTATCCTAGTAGTGAGAGACCACAATGTTATTGGTCACACAACATATATTACATTACCTTAAGTATAACATAACCTCTTAAAATCCAGTACTACTTTATTATTATATTATAATGCCTCGAAGTTAACTGGGTCTCTGAATGTGAAATAAATAGATGAATATAATTGTTCGTATTTGCACTGTGAGCGGATATTTAAAATATTGATAGGCCTATATGGTTTTGGACATTTTAATTGTGTGCAGAGTACATTTTGGGCATCAGTACGAACGAATGAATAAACCAGTAAACAAAAGAACAAATATTTAGTCATATAGGACCACCTGTACATTTTATTTTTATTTTTAATATTGCATATTTCGTTACTAATGCTTTAAACGGATTCAAAGATTTAAATTATTCAAAGAATCACTCATTCGAAGTCAGACAGTGCCGAATCTGGATTTCGCGGCTTTTTTTCAACTTGCCGATTGTGACTCTCCCCTTGTGTGTTCACAGGATTTGTAACAACGGACCAAGGTGCAATTGTGAACGCCAAACATTTCAGAAAATATAATAATTTTAAAAATCAATAATAATAATAATAATAATAATAATAATAATAATAATAATAATAATAATAATAATAATA
>JAOVYW010027584.1:0-30458 GCA_025775045.1 Hiodon tergisus | reverse complement strand
TTACAGTGCACGATGCTAATGTTGCCCCCCTCGCTGTAGCACAGGTCACGGCAATGTGGAGGTTTACATCTCCAGTGCCCTTTGTTGAAGAGAAGAGAATATTTCAGACATCAGTTGCACACATAAGGTCAATTGATAGTTGATGCCAAAGCAGGTGAGGCAGGATTTATATAAAATCCCAGTGTGTCAACTGCTCAGCCTATGAGACTAGGACCACACCTAGTACTGTGTACAGGGCTAAATGGAGTGTAATCAGCACCTTGCACAGGGTTTGGGAAACTCCAATCCTCTGCTAGTTTTAGTTCAGCCTTGCCGCTTTATTTTGTTTAATTATTCAAACGAAAGGGAACTCTAAAACCTGCAGGTCTGCAGCCCTTAGGGAGTTGTCCTAGCATGACCCAGAATTGCACAATGCACGGAGGAAACGGAGGCACAGAAAGCGCCTGGCAAAGAGTACGTGTTGCTTACCAGATGCCCAGCCTCTCCGGCTTGACGCTGACCGCCTGGGCCTCGGTGGTCAGGGAGTTCAAGACGACCGCCGGGTAGATGAAGTACTTCTCCACACACTGCAGCCAGGCATACAGCTTTTCAAACCACATCAGCTGGGCCGCATCTGCGTGGAGTAACGACCCCGTCAGTCGCTTGAAGTGCGTCTTTCCGGGTTTAAGGAGCAGACCACCTACCCCCACGCAGTGTCGCCGCTACTCACCGCGAACCTCAAACTGGCTATACTCCCGCGAGCGGAGCACAGGGTGGGCCAGGCAGAACCAGGGCAGCTGCTTGCGGAGCTGGGGCAGCAGGTAGTGGGTGAGGAGGCCGATGACACCGGCCACTAGGTACAGGATAAAGCTAAGAGCCGGCTGAGAGGCAAAACAGACACAGAAAAAGAGCCATTAAGAATAACTATTAAAATAAATTAAATGAACTGGCCTTGCCACAAATTTGTGGAATTTGCTGACACTTTTACTATAGGTATATAGTTTAATCTAAACTCTGCATTATGTGAACCTATAACAAAGGAAAATACACAACAGTTAGTCCTTAAAATGAATGTTAAACTGTTCTAAAAACTACTGTATGTGTAACAGCCGAAATGTGAGCTCAACAGGGCAGACAACTTAGTCAAGAGCCCATACTGTTCCACGCCTAAGAAGTTTCTGGTAAGAGTGAGCCAAGTTAAAACACAGAATGCCTGGATTGTGGACCTCTGAAAAACACCCATGTTAGCATTCTTACCTGCAGCGCAATGAAGACTGTGCTGGCGCTAATTGCAAACGTTATAATGGCCATGAGGGGGCACATGACCAGATCTGAATGTAGAGTCTCCCTCTGCACACGAGAGAGGGAAAGAAAGGAAGACAGAATGACTAATAACCCAGTGGACCGGTATGTCCTGATCCTGGAGAGCACCAAGTTATCTGCTACCCTACATCACCTCAGTCTGGTCTTAATGTTGATTGCTGATGATTAAGACAGCTGTGTTTTGAGAACAAAGACAATACGACTTGGAAAACGTGAGCTGTGGGAGCAATTTAATCAAGTTAATCAAAAAAGTGCAGGTTGAATGGGTTCACTTTAAAAAGCTACCGTCTTAACTGCAAGTGATCATAAACAGAAGTCCCAGAAGATCCAGGTGATGTGAGGTAGCACACAACCAGCTCGGTGGGGGCTCTCCAGGACCAGGGTGGATCACTGCTCAGGCCAGGAAAGGCGGTTTAAAAGAGGAAACCCCTACCACAGAGCTGCGGAGCTTCTCGGGCAGAGGGTCCTTTATCTCCTGGGGCGGCTCCTCGGGGCTCCGACTGTCCAGCTCTGGGAAGAACCTGGAGCGAATGAGCGACCTGCAAACGTGTGGCGGGAGAGGGTGTTCAGGTCAAGGCAGAGGGCTGGTTACAAGACCCTCTCCTAAATTCGTATGGTCTCTGTTTTACTGTGAACTATGAACGTCAGGACCTAGGGTGCTTTGTTATATACACGATTGGGGGCTTCAGAGCTGTAGGCTGCTTTTGTGATTCTGATGCCCTGGAACCTGTTATTGTACTTCCTTCATTATATGCGCTTGCTGCAAGTTAACCAAATCACAAGTAAATATAAAAAGTAATGCTTTTGTTGCAGTCCAGCAAGGCTAGGCTAAGCAGCGCTGCAACCAAGGACCTGGTATACCGTGATGTTTCTACTCTCCTGAGGGCTAGGGCAGACTGACCAGAGGATGGTAGGATCGCTGCTCTGGCGGCTCAGGTGATAGGATAAAGCCAGGAGCAGTCCGCAGAATACGGAGAAGAGAACTGGCACATGGAGCTCGTCCCAGGGAGCCTAGACACAAGGGGAGAGCGTGGACACTTCTTACTGGGAGGCCATACATTTAAACTTCGACCTGCTGGTTTCAATATGGCAGGTTCTACACACTCTAGGCGGATTCTTCCCGGCCACTCACGTTGATGGCGCCCAGGCAGAACCCGTACAGCAACGCTGCCACCAACACGCTGCGCAGCAAGCTGAAGAGGGATGACAGAGGGCTCGTCGTGGCTGTGGATATGGACATACATACGGTGTTAAAACACCGACCGCCGCTCGACAAACACGCCACGTGCACAGGGGGTTGCCCTGCGGTCCGTCTGATCGCACCAGCAGGGAAAGCCTCACCTGTTCCCCCAAAGATGTGCATGTCCACCTGCTCCAGCAGGCACATCAGGAAGGTGTTGACCTGAGGTAGGAGCCCAAAGAGGAATACAACTGGGAAACAGAGGGTGAACACTGCCATGGGGGGATAAGAATAAGAAAGATAATGAGAGAATGACTTGGATCACCTGCATCTTCCCACATCTCAAAATATCACTATACGTTAAATCCAACACAATCCAACAGGTGAAGCCTGGCATGCTCAATCGAAAAGGAGCAATGCTATTGATGTAGTATCACCAGTGTTACAGCTGGAGGAGGGGCGGCCTGTCAGACTCACCTATGAGCACGTCCCGGGCACAAAGCAGAAAGGGGGCAGAGAAGAAGGTGACTCCGTACAGGGTGAAGGGCTGCAGGCCACTGGCGTTGCCCCCCAGGTCGAAGAGCCAGATGAGCACGCAACACAGGCAGAAGTAGACCGGGCGACTGTAGACGATGATCCAGTTGTGACCCTGGTCAACAGAAAAGCCAGCAGAAACATCATTTGCATGCCTTCTTATGGTTTTAGGAAACTACATGCTTTATATGCATGTCTTCTATTGCACATACAGTGTACTGTCCCTTTGGGCTCAGTGATATTCCTTTATGCGTATCAGAGGCTAAACAGTAACAGCAAGATGATATTCCTTTACTTACATGCATAGGGGAGGCAGCATCAGGTTGCACACTCTGTGAGAGAGAAGCAGCATAAGACCAGGGGTCAAACTGGGATGAAATGACAGTCTTAAGCAAAAGGGAAATAACTCTTCAAGCAAGGTTTCCTCATTAAGGCGTTGCAGGGATAGCGTGGCCAACAAAACAGTGCTACAAACTTCTGCAGGGGGAAAAAGCCTGCACATTAAGGATGGACATAAATGTTTGCAGGCCATTAGGCTTAGAGCTCATGAATCACCCCTGGTGCATTATAATGGGTTGACTCTGTACTGTTCAGAGTCACGGAACGAACCTTCAGCAAGGAGTACTGGCAGCTGGCGATGACCAGGCAGAATTGGAAGACCCAGATGTCCCTGAAGAAGCCCTGCAGGAGGAGCAGGTGACCCAGGAAAGCCACCAGGCTGGCCAGAGCCACCGCAAACACATTCTCCCCCACACGCCGATTCCTGGGGCAAGAGGGTGTCACAACATCAGCATTTACTTTATGAGGCACTTTCCTAACGGCTGGGTAGACCTGACTGGCAATGAGACCGGAAGCAGGGCACTGAAGCATTTACACACATGACCATGGCATTCATGCACTGATTCCTCCAGACAGTCACACACACACACAAACGCGACTGAACAGATCAATTTACCAGGAACAGGAAAGCTATTCAAGGGATAATGCCATAGCCTCAATTATAAATCCAGTATATATGGATCCCTCGATTACAAAAGCTACCATTCCAAATACATTAATACAGTCAAGACAATTAGGTACCAGCACATGCAGCTAATGATTTACATCAGTGCTTCACTGGCTGGAAGTTCTGAAGGTAGTCGTAGGCAAGATCTTAGTAACTAGCAATGCCATGTAACCTGTCTAAAGCGAGCTTCTGTTTAACTATGGTTTTACTTAGGTAAGACCATCCGGATATAGTCCGAATGCAGGTACCTGCACTCAATTCCATAACTAGAGGGAGGAGAAAAAGGTCTGAAAATTCTGGAGCAACAAAGTAAAGTCCGGTGGATACCTAAAAAAAAATATAAAATGCTTGTACATTTTGTACAATTACCAAAAAATTGCTTGGGACCACAAATCTTAGTGGGGCTCACTGATGGATGGCCACTTGCGTTTTTAAATACCAGTTACAGCATGTAAACAATAATGATGGGTTGATATGAATATAATTTTCTGAGAGGTGTTGAAGGGCACTCAGTTATGGTTTTAGAAGTTCCGGTAGTGGCATATGCAAAGGCATGAAGCATCATAATTGGTTGATAAGTGATGGGCTCGAGATGTAGCAGGCAAAGCAGGCGCAGGTCCACGAGTAGCTATGACCTCCGTCTCACCTGTCCAACAGTGCCAGCAACGCCAGGCGGTCGTAGCGCACCCGGAGCCACTTCCCCGGCAGAACCCAGAAGCGATAGTACTGCTTGGGCTTGGACTTCTCCTCGATCATCAGCGTGTTCTCCTGAGACTCGTGGAGAGATTCGTGGTCCAGGTCAGACTGAAGAAAAGCCAACATTTTTAACCAGTTAAAATCACTTCCTTTGCACCGGAATCTAGCCACCAGACACACATTAATAATGTCTTGCGCAGGGGCTCCTTAGTGGCTCAGTTGAAAACGGCGTTAGCCATAGCACAGCCTGGGCCCTATGTTCCACAGGTTTGAATCCAGATCACTTCGTCTGTCGATTAGCAGAGCGGCGATACAAAATTAGTAGAGCTCTTTACCCTGCAGGCCGGCAGCGTTGTGCAGAACATCACTGGTGTACTTCAATAGCACAGCCTTACCTCAGGTATCTCCAGCGGCACCCGGCGCACCTGCATCCCCTGCAGGACCACAGGCCTGGGCTGCAACATGGACAGCACCGGGACCCCTTCCTGGACATCAGTGGAGGTAAAGCTGGAGGACTGGGACTGACGTTCCCTGTCTCTGGAGGAACACAAGGGAAGCAGATGCAATGCAAATTCTGTTTTTGGCTCTTAAATAACTGAGTAAAAACTCTTCAACTTACTGCATTGGGTCCTCATAGCCTCCGCCTGCAGGTCCAAAGGTGTAAGATCGCTTGACTCCTGTAAAACCACAAGGATTATAGTAATATACCACTTATATGACCAAAGCTACCATTTCTACCAGATTAATTATATGGGACATTGGTTAGTCTCATGCCAGTTAAGTTTCCTTTCCTTAGCCATTGCACACGTTTTCAATGACCTCAAATGGTGAGCATTTGTATTGCTTTGAATAACAGCTTCTGTCACAGAATACTGCACTTTGACTTGCAGATAAATATTTTTTACAACACTACAAGTCCCATCAATGTTGCATACAGTAGAGACAAATGGTGTCAACACTACTGTCCCATAAGTATTGTTTATATGCTAGTGGTCTATTAACCAACTGATGGAAAACCAATGTAACGGCACTGGACAGTTCAAGGGAAGAAGGGACTGCTGCACGTCTCTGAAACTGTTGGAGCCTGCCACCCTTCCTCCACTCTCACCGCTTTCGTCATAGAAGTAATGCACAGCACCCTCCGATGTGTCATCAAAGGTGGAGGCCTCGTGAACACCTCCGCGGGGCAGCAGGAGGGAGGAGGCGAACTGTAGAGCGGAGGGCAGCGTGAGGGCGCGGGAGTGGGAAGAGGTACGAGCGCGCTGGAGGTCCTGCAGACTGGAGAGAGAGAGAGAGAGAGAGAGAGAGAGAGAGAGAGAGAGAGAGAGAGACAGGACTAAGTGTACAGCTGGAGTAGGCCGGGCCAAACACAGACAGACATTCCCGGGCCCGCCGCAGAATGGATGTTAACGTGTGGCCCTGCTTTACGGGGCGATTGTGGTCGGGTGGAGGCAGGGCACCTGGGTGGGGACCCCATGGCTGAGGGCGGTGGGGTAGGGTTGCTCCCCGCGTTGTGTCGCCTGCGGATGGCCTGAGTCCTCTTCACATTGCTCATGGAGTCTCTCTTCCCTCCCTCCTCAGGGGCCATTGCTGGAGGTGGGGACACAAAACATTTACGGCAGGTTGAATGCAATGGGTTTTTTTCCCCAAATCAATGGCTTGGATGAAAGTGCCCTGGTTCATCGGATATCCAATACTAATCCTCTTTATAGATAATCCTTAATTCAGTAATCGAAACGCATACTTCTGATAAATTACAATCCACCCCTCCATTAGAAAAGTACTTTAAAATGAACATTCAGGCAAAACTGGTTCAATCCATCTGACCTCTTTCTGAAAATGACAGCGATACCAATATACTTCTATGAAACCTTAACAAAAAGAACAAGGCACAGATGCATGCGGCCACGATCACAGCAGTTGCATCACACGAATGCCCTGAACCATTTTGCTTAGAATTCCTTAACTGATCAATAATTACATTATCATATTTATTTTGGAGTAACTAAATACATTTAGATCAATAAATCATGTCACAATTCAAAATCAAATAGCTATAATGAAGTGTTAACAGACGACTGAGAGCTCCCACCTCCTCCTACAGCACCCTCCTCTGCCAGCTCCCCTGTCCTCCAGCCTGTCTGATTACAAGTCCAGGAGCCTCCAAGAGACTCAAGACGATGATGGGCCCCTGAAAATCCATCTGAATGGACCGTCCGGGCCTCCAAGTCTGACTTGGACATGGTAAGTGGACGTGGGGCCGGATTGGAGGATGGTGGTAAAGGCAGAGACGTGGAGGGAAGGACTCCATTGTTAGTGTGCCCTGCCCCTGCCCCATCCATACTGAGCACCCTGGCATGAGTCTTGGCGCTGGCCGTGCTGGCCGACCTCTGTGCCGCTCGAGAGTGGGAGGGGCCAATCAAGTCAGACTCCTCCCCTTCCCGGGGATTGGGCACCTGTCCGGAGGAGGGGGATGGGGCCTGAACACCTGCACCGGCCGAGTCAGGGGAGTAGCAGGAGGTAGAGGAGCTGGAGTCTTCGTCGGTGCTGTAGCGCCGCTGGGAGCCCAGGCTGGAACCAGCGCTCCTGTCGCTTCCTTCACTGCCGTCGTCCTCGTCGCTGGAGTCCTCAAACAGACTCTCGCTGTAGGCCTTGGCGCCCAGCCGGCTGCGGACCGGGATGTAGTCCCGGTGCTGCCGGTGGCCATGGTGCCGGCGGTAGGAGCCGCAGTCGAAGCTGCTGCTGCCTGGCCCGCTCCGCTTGCGGGGGACTTTCCGCCGCCCGGGCCGGTGCCCTGCACCACCCACACCCCTGGTCTGCAATAGTTTGAGGTCTTTGGGCCGGACCACCTGCTGCGCATGCAGTGGGGGCTGGTCAGAGAGCAGGAAGGGCGGCGGGGTGATCGGCAGGGCAGGCTCCGAACAGCCCAACCCGGCCGGCACCGAGCTGGCCTGCCTGTGCGGGGGTAGGGGGGGCAGCGGGACGTTCCGGGCCACCTCGCCGGTATCTGAGCGCCCGCTGCTGGAGGGGGAGGAGTCCTGGAGAGACGGGAGCTGGCCAAACTCCTGCAGCGGGGGCAAGTCCTCCCCTTCCACCAGCGTCCTGTCAAGGCCGTGCCCTATCGACGGCTCCTTAGAGGGGGACCGCAGAAGCTCGCTGTCCGACAGGTCGTCCGTGTCACTACCGCCACACAGCCCAGCAGCTTCGGTGGCGACAGACCCAGAATCCAGGGCCAGCAGGCCTGGATGAGGCGCTCCCAAGGATGCGAAGCAGGGCTGGCTCAGGGAAGGGCTCTCCAGCTGCGTGGAGTCGGTCTTCTCGCTGCGATAGCTGCTTACTGTGCTCAGGGTCTCCCTGTCGGTGGCTGCACCGCCCCCGCTGAAGCAGCTGTCGGTGGAGCCGGCTGCCATGGCGGCCCCGCCGCGGCGAGCGGGCGGCCGTTCCGGATCTAGCCCGAGGCCCAGCAGGTTCTCGCTCAGCTCCTCGCTCAGGCTGCTCTTGATGAGGGGGCTGAGCGGCATGTCGCCCAGGCTCTCAGACTCTGCAGAGGGGCCCAGGGGGGAGTAGTCCCCCAGCTCCTCATCCTCTGGACTCCTATTGGGCAGTGGGATGGCTCCCGTCTCAGCTCCGTCATCCTCTGCCTGCTCTTTGTCTTCTCCTTCTCCTTCTCCTTGGCTGGAGGGGGAAGGGGGGATGGAGGGGCACTCCCCAGCCATTACTCTCCCGTACCTGCCCGCCACAGCCCCGCTCACCCCCATCAGGCCAGGGAAGTCCCCAGCAAGAGCCGCGGCCAAGCAAGACTGGACCACACTGGCAGCCCCTGGAAGGAAAAACGGACTTGAAGAAAGACACCTCACAGGACAATGGCACAAATAGTGTCCCTATCTCCCAAGACAATAAAACAAGTGTTTTCGTATGCATGAATTCAGGCAGATACGCTCTCCCTGGGCCGGTGCCGTTTTTGCAAAGTTCATTCAGTTGTTCCCGATGCTCGTTTGTAGCCATGACAATGCTTACTGATGGTGTCCTGGGAACTATGTCGGAGGATCTCTCTATGTGCTGAAGTCACTATCATGTTGTTGCTGCCCTGCTCTCGCATCAGTTCCTTGATGTCTGAAAAAGAATGGACTTCAGCTTGTCATGATGAGGTTAGTTCCTGCTAGACATATGATAGGCGCTCGCTACACAGAACAGGAACATTTAATCAGGCCACACTCTTCAGCATTAACCTTTTTTAAATGCATTGGAACTAAAGATGAAGCGACTATAGTTGATCCGTATCAACTGCATTTAAATTGCAATTAACCTCAATAAAGAACCACCAGAGGCTAACACTCAAGTGAAAACACAAAGCATGAACATTTTCAGGCAACCATCAAGAATTTTTCTATTGGCCAGGAAAGTCATCACTGAGAGATCAGAGATGTTCAGGGTAGTAGTGAAAAATATGAAAAATGTACCTTTGGAGGCTCCCGTGTCATCGAGCTGGGGTAAAAACTCCTGAAACATAAAAACAAAGAATCAATATATCCATAGTTAAGCATGTCCTTAGTATTTGTGTGGGTGGCAGATGGCAGTTAACTGTGGCATTTCAAACCAGGGCAATAGATGACTTAAATTATTTTTTAAGTATAATTTTACAAAATAATTTACTGGGCTGACCAGAACAGGACTATCTGGAAAACCCAGTAGAAATGTACTCAAAAAGAGACGCAGCTAAAATGTCACATTTCTAAGACAAGTAAGGTTTATAGGTAAGGTGGCTATTGGGCGTTAGCAACAAACGAACAGATAATTCTATAATACACCCAGGGAAGACCTCAAACGGCTTCACAAAGCGAGACCCCCATTCCACATGCAGTTTTGGGATTCTCCTAGATAGGGAAACCCATGGCAGTCCCTGGAACCGCCAGCCTGCGACGGCTGCACTTCTCATAAAGCGTCCGGTCCTCACCGACACTTGGTTCAGCCCAAAAAGTGAGTGCTGAGAGCTGCAGCGAACGGGAGGGGTCGAGTTGACCTTTCGGAACACCGTCATTTCTACGCCTCCGCCACTGTCCCTAGGGGAGGAAATGGATTAATGCCAGAAACCTGTCCCTCAGTCAACGGGCCATGATGTCAGAAATCAGCAGCATTATTACCAGACGTGGTCACCAATCATCAAAAGGGAGAAAACCAACAGGAAAAGTCACACCGTAGCCAATCGGTCAAAGGATTCACAAAACTATTAACACCCTTTTGCTAACTTTAATAGGTACACAAAGTTATACACTACTTCTAATAGAATCAACAGAATGCATAAAAACGGACTGATTTGTTTTCCAGTGCCTGCTTCAACTTCCTTCTTTGTTTCATTGCCACCACTAAAGGGTGTGGGTATGTCTGCTTCTTTACCTGTGCTGGTTTCTATCAAGAGCTCCAGAACCCTCATCTCCCTCCTCAACTCTCAGGGCCTCTGCGGTGAAGGATGCCTGCCTCTTCTCCACTATTTCCCCCAGGTCGAACATAGCGTGGAGACGGAAGTTCACCACCTTGATGGCTGTAAAGAAGGCAGCTACGACCACGCAGTATACACCTGCCACAACTATGCTAGATGGTAGAGCCTGGAAAGGAGGAGGGGGGAAACACAATTATAGCAGGTAGGGTGCAAATCATCATCACCGCACTTTCATTAAATCAGCCATTTTAGAAACTAGGATCAACTACTGTCCATATTGTTTGCTTGTTCAATTATTTACACAATGTAGCCATGCTAAATTAGGGAACTTTTAATAGATACTAATCAGTGGGTTTACAGGAATTTTTTCAAATGTATTCAATAAAATAAATAACTAATTTAATAAATATAGAAACTGCTTAGATTTAATTTTTTTAAGGACTGTCAAACAAAAAACAAAAAACCCAATCTAAAACCCTTTGTTTTATCAAGGTATATTCTGTTTAGGTAGATAAACAGAATCCCTTGCCAATTTCTCATCTGACAGTATCAATATTAATATGTTAAAACCACGTGGCCTCAACTCGAACACCACACACACCTAGCTCAGATTAAACTACCACAACAGCAACAGGAATATGCCATCTGTTCTTCATACAAAGGACAATGCTTATGCCAAGTAGAAGCTTAAACAAATGCTGTAAGTCAGAGAAAGTCATACTACAACATTGCGATCAGGTTCTCACAGTACTGTTCAGTTTGCCATGAGCAAGGATATATTCTACACATTTTTACCCTGTATTTTTCACAGATGGAGTGGAGCATATCGTTCTGTTTGCCAGTAATCCTGACCCCCTGTGGCCACAAAACCATAATTTTACAGTTGAAAAGTCAAGTCAAAAGGATGAAAAGTAATCTCAACTGGTTCCCGAAAAAGAACATATGTGCACATAAACGCATTTTCTAGAACAAGGCTCAGTTGGAAAAGTGTTAAATGTTGTATATTGGAAGTAGTTAAACTTAGTCTCATTTTATTTTAACCTCAAGGATGTAGTCATATGGTCATCTTCAGATGTAATTTTATATGTTTAAATTGGTACCACCAAGCCTTTGCCTGTCCACAAAAAATTGGAATGAGTTTCATCCCTGAGAACCCTATACTGAGTAAACAGGTACAAATCATGCTAGCAATGCTATACAGTAAATCATCACAACTTATTACGTCAGATCTAAGCAATATTCAAACTAAATTTCCATTTATGGCAACAACTGTCTTGAATGTTTCTACCTGTAAACTTACCATGTAGAGGAGAAAGGGGAACGCCAGCAGAAATATCCAGAGGTAGAGGTGAAAGCAATTGGAAAAGGTACTCTGGTGAGGGTCCACGTACCAGCCTCCTGTGAGTGAAGCCCACACCCCTTGCCGCAGTATCTGAAGGGCTTGCGAACCCATCTTTCCTTCAGGAAAATTTGAGGTGGCACACCCTCACTCCCCTCCCACCAAAAGCAATGGACTGGTTCCAACTTTTCGGTTTCACCGTGTCCCTCTTCTCTATAATGCTTGCAGCTCCATTGGGTATGACTGACAGGCCTTTCAGTGTGCTCAACAATGAGGTCTAAAATTTCTAAATTCTATAGGGTTTTGGATGTTTTATTTAATTGTTTATAATGAGAATGCTTGAGTGTCCCTCTCAAAAAGAATGGTCCTTTTTGTGAAATTCTTGAGAAAAAGAAAAAACAAAGAAAGAGGAAAAAAAAAAAAAAAAAACTCTTGCTTTATATCCCCAGCAACAATAATTTGGCACAGTGGTGACTCAATGATGAAACAAAAACATTCATCAGGAGAAATTTCTCTTTCTTTCCGTTTTTGGTTTCTTTATACAATCAGCACTCACAATCAGTCTAAATCTTGACTGTATCGGCTAAATACCATCGTAAATAAGTTAAAAGTAACTAACAAGATACTGTACACTTCACAATAACTGGGAAATCGTGTCTCTTTGTTAATGATAAATAATAAAACAAAATGCCATCTAAATCTTGAACATTACTGAAAATATTGACTGGGCTGCAATAATGGCTTTTTATTAACTTATTGCTTGAGATAAACCTTGCCAACGGGATTACCAGCCGAATATTTTTTGCAAATCCTGCTTCTAGAAAACGTCGATATGCGTTTTTAAGCAATAAAGTGTGGGTCCTTTTTGCATCCAACTTCGTGAGCCAGTTAATTGTCAGCGGATTACAATGTAACTGGTCTTCGAATTTAGCATTAATTAATCGATGAGCTAACGTTTACTACAGTCGTCTGCCGTTTTAGAGCCCTGAGAAAACGAAAATAGAAGTCTAAAGAAAATATGTAAACCTTCCCCATGTTTATTTAAACAAGATATGTTAGCTACGATCCAAGTGACAAACACTTTAAAAACATATCGACATATCGACGATATTTACCTGATGAAGATCAATTACCAATATATCTCATTATCAGAAACAGGGGGCGTGTGGGCTTTAATTCCTTATGGAGATAAGTTAAAGCTCGAATACATTTGGCCATTTTCCGTCTCAGCTTTAACAGACGCGATCTATCACAACCACTCGATAGGTACTATTTCGTATCTTAACCCCGAGTTGAAATATTTCTAGAAATCTGAAAAGGGAACAAGCTTTAAATTTACCTAACTAACTAAATTGGGAATTAAAAGGATTCTCGGTAAACAAAATACAAGGAGTTAGCTAGGTAGCTCTCCCACACTTCATAACATTAGAAATTCTGGAACTAAATATGGGAAGTATATAAAACAGTCCAGACGTCTTATTAATTTAGTAACCCAGATACTACCCGAACATCCAATTCGGGTAGCCACACAGCTAACAGTTTGCTCCTTTCAAAATACGTAGATGGTTTGATAGCTGGCTAAATCATTACATCCTGATCAGTGCATAAATCAACAATCAAATGACTGTATCCTAAGAATTACAGTTAAGTGTATCAACATAGCTGGTTGGCTGTCAAAGCAAGCTAGTTATCGGACTAGCTACATCGACTTGCAGGTAAACTGGAGCCTGACTAGCAGCCCATTAGCTTTACCCCAACATAAAGAACGCATCTAAAGATACAGTCAAGATTTTTTGAAAGTAGTTAATTTACGATCTTAATGGATGATTAGGCCACAAACTAAAATAGTCCACGGTTAGCTAGAAAGCTGGGGTTAAGTTCTGTATCGACCAATTTCCCCTTCCCAGCGCAGATCATAGCTACCTCATCTTCCTTCCGTGTTGAGCTCACAAGACTCCTTTTTTCACTGTTTTTCCTCTTATCCACACGAGTAGTAGCTAGCTAGCTACCTCATATAAATCATTGTGTTTCGGAGCTGATCTTTCCAATTTGAAAGCGACGACGAATGTCTATATTTTGGTCTTCGTATTGAGAAATGTAAAAAATATATACAAAATCGTCACTGCCCTTTAGCTACATATTACACATAGCTTTGTTTTAATTCCTGAAAAAAATCCAGTTTCTCAGTCTCACCCACAAACTCCTCCAGTAGAAATTACCCATTCACACAGGTAGCAAACGCCCACCTAGAGGAAGAGAATGCGAATCTATATTTTGGTTGGCTACATGTCCTATCCCTCACTTATTTGAAACCTATTATTGGTTACAAAAAAACAAACCGCAGTTCAAGTTTGGGTTGAGGAAATCGCGTTTTCGATTGGTGTTTCTGGGCATCGATCATGACGTAATTACTCCGGCATAGGGTATAAAACCTGTATAGTTTAACCATTGGACTGGATGTAACGCTGTTTGCTTTTCATTGTTTGATTGGCAAACCCAAGAAAGGCTAAGCAAATGTTCTAATGAGTCTGTTTTCAGTCATATCGTTTATCATCAACTTTAACTCATTTATTCTTATCCAAGTCGAAGTTATTTTTATTGATATTCAAATTTGTATATCTAAAGACTAAACTAGAAAAAAGTTATTAAACAGATCTACATAAGATAAATAAACATCAACAAAAGCAATAATAATGTAAGCAATAACAAATTAGATAAATAGAGCCGAAAAGGATAACATAATAATATAAAAATTAAATTTAAACATTAACGTCACCCATGTCTGTTCCTTTAAAGCAAGATTAAAAATATTGTGCTGCAAAGGTGATGAATGTGCATTTCTTTGTCAAAATATATGGTGAGTTTCGTTATGTACGAAATTTAATTTAGGGGGTTTAGCTTGTCACAATGTACTTTCCTATATTCCTCACATTTAGTATGGAATGGCTGCTCTGTCCTCTCTTTTTTCAGCCACCTAG
Source organism: Hiodon tergisus (assembly GCA_025775045.1). Taxonomy (NCBI): domain Eukaryota; kingdom Metazoa; phylum Chordata; class Actinopteri; order Hiodontiformes; family Hiodontidae; genus Hiodon; species Hiodon tergisus. The sequence continues at coordinate 15,986 of JAOVYW010027584.1, read as the reverse complement.
TGAGCACGGGCTGTCCTTTCTGGACCGCCAGGTCTGCATTCATTGGCAGATTTTGATGGCCACACTGTGCTGAGTCAGTGTTCTCTCTATTTGAATTTTTTTTTTTTTTTAAATCTGTTTTCCTTCTGGAATAACCCATGCATAAAAACTACCAGTCCCCAGGAGAATGACTCTACTTTGTCCCAGCCCCACTGAAGTCCTTGTTCATTGGGTTACAGCAGAATCAGTTAGTCTCCGCAGACTAAGAATTTAATCTGTAAATGATGAATAATGAGTTCAATGATACCTGAATATTCCAATTCATTATTAATATAAGTGTTAAATAGAGTTAGACTCCTATTATTCATTAAGGTGTGTAAGGTATAAACAAAATCTACTGTGCAGTGTTTTTGTACAAATCCATTTAGGCTTTTACAGAATTTATGATATTGTGTTAATCATGGAAGTTAAAAATTCTCATGTTAATAATTTAACATACCCCCCCAGATTAATACTTAAAGAAATGCCTCATTAATGGATGTGGTAGAATTGGTCTCAAGATTTAAAATTGACACGGCCCATAAAAAAACCTTGTTGCTCATCTGAGTGTGGTTCCACTGATGGTAATCACACTCAGGTGCCAACAGTCAAGACTTTATAAATGAGCAAGCAGAGCTGGAAGGAAAGAGGTTTTGACCGTAAAACTGTCATTAGGTAGTTGATTTGGTTGATGTTAAAGTATATTGCTTAAATAGTTGAAAGCGGTTTTTTTGGGGGGGGATTTCCCTTTTGAGGTGTTTTTCTCTTTATAGAATTTGTGTTACTTGGGCCACAAACCTCATCTCCCTGTCTCTGCCCACCCCCGGACTGAGAATGCCCAGGTGTACTATGCTGGGAAGAACTTGGTTGCAGCGACACAGGGGGAGGGTGAACACATTCTATTTTGTATTCTTGTAACACAAGATAACAAAACAAAAACAGTCCACACTGGGGAAAACAAAAAATAAAGCAGATATTAGAATATTTATCTCTCAGTACTAAAGTGTTTTCTAACTATTAACATTTAAATAATTAAAAACCATCAAATAATTAATGTACCATCAATGCAACCACACTACATAACAAGGTCTTTTAGTTGGGCATGGCTTCACAGCTTAGCTATCAGTCATATCAGCCCGAGAGTGTAGCTCCAGGCTGAATGCCACAGTTTAGGGTTTAGTTTAGTGTCTAACATTGCACACCAAACCTGGAGTATAAAGTCAGTGAGTGTGTCACAACAAAATGACAAGTCCACAGGAATGGAATGGAATTAAATACATTATTAACTAACAAACTAGCACCTAGTTGCCATAAACTGCCACTGACAAACAAAAGAACTAACCAACCCCTGAACAAATGACAGGGCAGGTTTATTTTTCCCAAACAATCTCCTGATTGGTTGGGAACAGGTACACTAATGAAGAGTGACGGGGTTGACAAGCCAATGGCTGTTGGACTCGTTTAGCAGAAACAGCTGATTTGAATGAAAGTAAGACCTGAGAAACATAACACATGATTTGTTAAGATAATTCAAATATTGAATGTGTTTGACTCTATTGAATCCACTAATACATACAAAATAGATTTTTTTTTTCTTTCATTCTGAAGGGTGTGTATGTAAATCTTGAGGGTCTCAGTGTATTATAGTTGTAAATCTGGGGTTTGAGGATTTCAATGTTTTTGGTTAGAATTTTTTTTAGAACCTCTTAATGATTTTCAAACTATTCTTTGTCTGTCTTTCTTAACTTTTTTTTTGCCCTGATTTGGAGAACTGGGGTGTCTGCAAATTGGGACTTCCCCATCGAAACCCTCCTACCTCGACTGCGAGTGACATATGACCTGAGGAAGGTAAACTAACAGTGAAGCAGCAGAATTGGAGAAGGTGCCAAGCAGCCCTAAACAATCCAATTTCCCTGCTAGTCTCTGGCCTAATGGATGGTTTCCTGTATTATTCAGTGCCAGTATCTGTTACCTAGAGACAAACGTCACAAATAATTTTCCCACAAAATAAAAATATAAGAGTCTTTGTCATTAACGTCCTTCCTCCCCCACTCCAACCACCCAGGCTCCACCTATGATCAAGCAGACTGACCTAGTCCACTCACTGGTCTCAAAAGGGTTTGAAAAAGATGGACATCTTTTTCAGAGGTCTTGCTATGCACACAAAGGTCATCAATTGCTGTGAGTCTGAATACCCTCCTGTGCCCCAAATCTCTACCCATGGTTTAAAATATTTTCAGAAGGTGTAATTATTTAGGATAGTTGTTCACTATTCAGAGAATTAACTGCAGAATTTGAAAGCTAGACGTGACGTACGAAAAGTGTCGCGAGTGACGATATGAGTGTCATCTGATTCTTTTCCTGTTGGGAAAAAAGTTAAACCCCACCCTCTTTGTTATATGTAAGCGGATATGTAGAGTGGCTCGAAATGCTGGGGAGGGTAGACGAGAGAAGAGAACTGAACACAAAAAAAGAAAATGGTATTATATTTATGAAAATAAGTAAAGACCCGCTATTCCCTAATAGATGACTCCAGCGACTTGGAACAGACCAATGAGGAACTATTTTTATGTTTGCGTTTAAAAAAAACCCTGATTGACAAGCTTTGTATGGCTCTTCCTGTTTGAAACTGAATTGACATTAATTGCTCTCAACTTGTAACAGCGTTTCATTACAACCGACCAGACATGGAATAGGAACGCAATGTGTGGATGCGGAATCGGTGAACAAATCGTTTAATGACTGTTCTAAGTTTGTGTGCGTATTTCTCTTGTTTGTGGCGTTAGCCTACAGTCCCTCCAAATCACGCTGTGCACTGTAAACTAGGATTATACAGAACAGAATTCCCCTTTCCTGCGATTCTTCTCCTCTTCTTTGCGTTTCCTGCTATGGTGACTACTTACGGAACATGTTGGGAACACGGAGTATGTAAAACTCAAGATGGGTAACTTTTTATATTGACTTTTAAACGGATTATCTCTTGTTTGTTCCCCCACACCACCCTGTTGGCAGTGCATTAAGACTACTGAAAAATAGATACTTTATTTACATGCGTAGTGATCTGTTAATTTAATCGTAGCCTTCCGTTTGCTTAAAAAATGTTTTATTCCAGAATTTTGTTCCAGAAGTGTTTAAACTGTTTCAAATTGTGCCATTTACAGACTTGACATGCTAACTACATGGCAAAACGTTGCACCGAAATTATACGAATTAGTAAATTTGGCAGAATTATATGGACAGACAATATGTAGTTGTATTTCGTTTTTTCTCATTAAAGTGGATACATCTTATGAATGCCGGTATCTAAATGTACGGGCAATATCAAGTTTTACGTCAATATTGATTTTCTTTACTTGCGTACTTCGTAAATGTTCCAATGAAAAGAACGGAAGGGGAGTGCTTAATTTTTCGTAAAAGACCCATTCAAGTACACAAAAGGCGCGACAAGTGCAATGGAGTCTTTAAAGAGTATTTTTACCCGTGGCCCACTGTCCAACTGGAAGGGTCTCGAACAGTCACGGAAGGGTAACTTTAGCAATCCTATATGGACCGCTTTATTTGACTACGAAGCAGCAGGGAAGGACGAGCTCACGCTCCGTAAAGGTGACTTGGTTGAGGTGCTGTCGCTGGACTCCGAGGTATCCGGAGACGACGGATGGTGGGCTGGCAAGTTGAACAACAAAGTTGGCATCTTTCCTTCCAACTACGTCTCGTTCAAACCCAGTGGTTATGGAAACCTGCAAGTTCCGGGAGTGGTTGGCGAGTTGAGTCCTGCTGTAGTGAGGGAGTTTAAACCCGAAGAAGTGGATTTTCGGGAACTGAGTCTTGAAGAGGTCATAGGGGTGGGGGGCTTTGGCAAGGTGTACCGTGGCACCTGGAAAGGGGAACTAGTTGCCGTTAAGGCGGCCCGTCAGGATCCCGACGAGGACATCAGCGTAACTGCCCAGAATGTCAGACAGGAGGCAAGACTATTTTCAATGCTTACGCACGCGAATATTATCGCCCTCAAAGGGGTTTGTTTACAGCAACCCAACATGTGTCTCATCATGGAATACGCTTCCGGTGGCCCCCTAAGCCGGGCCCTGGCTGGGCGCCGTATTCCTCCTCACGTCCTTGTTAATTGGGCAGTGCAGATCGCAAGAGGAATGCTCTACCTCCACAGCGAAGCTATAGTTCCCGTCATCCATCGCGACCTGAAGTCCAACAACAGTAAGTAGGTTTAAGTACACTTTAACTAAGCAAACTAGCTTTAAGTGTAACTACTTGTTAGTTCTTATAATGCCTAATTGGTATTAAATCACCCAGAATAGCTTCAGACCCATAATAAAAAAACGTTAGTTGATTACGTTAGTTTGGAGAATTGAAAATAATTTTGGAATTGCAGAAAATACACCATTGTGAATCAATCATATCTCCCTGTTCTCTGGCTAGATGCCTGTGATGATGGACATTTTCTGATTCAGTTTGGTCCATAGGCTGATCATAGTTTAGCTGAGAATGTTCCCACCTTTATTTCTAATCTCTCCAGACCTACAGAAACAATCTAGCTATTGTGTAGCAGTAAACTTGACAAAGTGGAGATTAAAGGCATCAAAATTTAATTTCTGGAAATCATAGGAATAATAATAGTTTAATCAAGGACATTCAGCAACAAAGGTCAGCCTTTTCATCCATGTCTCCTCCTCTTTGTAATTATACAAATTTTAGTATTTTATCCTCAATTTGTCTCTTCAAACCTTAGCTCCCACAAATTACACACTTAACATCGTCAGGCCACCCGTTCTGCAAATTGTGCAACACAGCTGTGGTCTCCTGGTCACAATGGGCAAGTGCCTTTACCGACTGAGCAACTTGAGAGGCACAATGTAGATTTCTGACAATTCTCTGGGCTTTAAGATGCAAGATTGGCAATGCATGTCTTTTCAGAAAGTACAGTGTTTTTCTGTAGTACGAGGCTACCCGACATATTTATTATTGCTCTTATTTCCTTTTATTTGGTTTTGGGGAGACGACTTTAGATGACTATGTGGATATAAGCGACTTAAATATTTGTCAAAAAACTGTTATGGGGTTGGATGCTAATCAATTCATTGGCAGGCCCTTCCCTAGTAGCTCCCGTGCGTGAGATTATGTAAGAAAGGATTTACTGGTTAGGTGTTATTTTTAGAAAGTCACTGTTTTTAGTATTTTCCCTGTCTGATTTTCTTGATTTTCACGTTGAAGGCTATCAGTTATGCAACAGAAATGCCCCCCCCCCAAGGATTTTTAAAGCAACACAAATGCTTGGAAAAAAGCATCGCCCCATTAAATCCCCAACGTATTAACTGGTTAAGCCATAAGCAATCACTGCAGCCAAATGCTTCCTTGTAGTTATTGATTTGTGTCATAGCACAGAGAAGGAATTTTGGCTCACTCCTTCATGCAGAACTGCTTAAACTTAGTGACATTTGCAATTTTTTGATCATTAACTGGCCGCTTCCGGTCTTGCCCCAACTTCTCAGTGCGGTTATGGTCTGGAATTTGGCTAGACCATTCTGAAACTTAAAATTATTTATTCTTCAACCATTCTGCTACAGGATGGACCATGTTTGCCAAAAAATTCAGCCTTTGACTCATCTGTCATCTGAGTCTGGCACGGGTGCTTTTTTGGCAAATTTGAGATCAGCATTCAAGTTCTTTCTGAAAAATGGTTTCTAACTTGCTTCTCTACTTTTGCCCAGTGTTTTTCTGATGTTGGAGTCATGAATTACCATGGTGACAGCCTGTAGATCCCTGGATGTTTTTGTGACTTTCTGGATTACTTTATGCCTTGCTATTGGAGAGATTTTGAGACAATCCACTACTGACCCAAACATTCTCCATTTGGGTAATATGGCTCTTACTATGGAGCCCCAAAGCCTTTGCTATTGTATTGCTTTGTAACCCTTTCAAAACTTATAGGATCACGACTTATTAGCCGTCTTAAGGAATTTCTTTAGATTGTTGCATGATGTCCCTCCAGTCACCACCTAGACTGTGTATTGTTCTGGATGGACCCCCTTCTCTGTTTCTCTCCTGCCTGGGGACACATTGCCAGACTCTAGTAGCACTATCAGGCAGCTAGAAGTTCAGTCCTCTCAGTACAAAGCTCCTCTTCTTTCTGGGAAACCCCCCTGCCACCCTCCCCCCATCCCCCAACACATAGTTAATTTCTCACCTCGCCTATGGGCAACGACTGGGGCAGTGAGCCTGAGAGATGGAGGGTAGGGGAAGGCTGGGAAGAACAGCGTGCACTACTTGCTTGTCCACTGCTGAAAATGCTAGCCTACTAGTCCAGGAGAATCAACCTTTGAATCATGAGACGCTCACCCTTATTAATATAGTGGTTGCCATTGATGCTGGACAACTTTTCATATCTTATTCTGAGCCATGTTGAATATTAAGGTGGAGTGTGTTTATAGATTAATTTTTCTTCAAGCTTCATGTTTTTTGCTATATTGTAGTTGTGGTAGTAGATTTATATAAAACTTAGAAGAGCATTATAAGGTAAACAGACCAACAAAATCGGAGCAAACGGAAAAAGAAAGTTACAATTCCTTAAGGCTGTTTTGTACTTTGGGAGCAACACAAATACAGGATCCTTAAAAATGTACATGTACATTTTACACAGTTAGCACTGCAGTGGTATGACGAGCAGTGGTAGCAGACTAACTCATTTTTTTCTACCGGTGTATGATGGGTACCCTATAGTTACAACTCAGTTATCTCATCGAAGTAATCTGGAATTAACACTCATTCCTGGTGTTTGGCTTTATCTGGGCAGCTTGCTTACTCAGTTGGAACTTTAGGTTTTATGTCATGTGAGAGGATGTTAAGGAGAGCCGGTCGTGTACAAGCTTATACTGGTTGTGATTGTTATCATGGCAAATCATGTAACTCTTTGAATCGAGAGGCTCTGCTAGGTGAAATTTACCTGGAGAAGCCATGGATTCGGTGACCAGTAACTTGATCCCTTAAGAATTAATTATCTTTCAACGTGAGCAACGTAAAATGGAAAGGGTGAGGACACAGTCAATATGAGCAGTTCAATTGTTGTATGTAAAAGGCAGAAATGTCCATCAATTAATTCATTCCAGAAATTCAAGTTTTTTGCCGACTTGCTTGTGAGGGCTGGGCAGTTGCCCATTACTGTTTCCCATACTGCTAGGTTTCTGGTGCTGCATTCCATTGTGACACCAATTGCGCTGCTTATGGGAAGTTGAGTAGAATGCAGGATGTCGGTCCTGTCAGAGGAGGGAGAGGCTGGGTGGAGGAGACGGAGGGGGAAATTTATTTTAGTATTTTGAATTCTTATTTCTCATTTGTTCTTAATAGGAGATGCATGGCCGGGTCCATTTCCCAACTATTCATTGCAGTATTTAGCAGAATATTCACTTATGAAAAATGACATTAAAAGACCCTACTATTATTATTAATAATATTAGTTACTTAGCAGATATTTTTATTTGGAAATGAATTACACAGCTGTAGAGCTGTACTAATAGTAATACTATTGGCTTAAATCATATTACCAGGATGGTTTAATGGCACAATTTTAGACAGACATTGTACCGATCAAATGTAGGCTGGATTAACTCTGTTCTCATTTCAGATCTTTAATGCACAAAAATCAGGATGTCTGAAATTGAAATATTTACCACATTAAATTTGGTGACTAAATGGAAAGAGCAAAAAAGGCTTGTGTGATAATGTTGTTCTGTCTGAATTCCGTACGCTCCATCTCGACCTCTTCTGAATCACAATGCGAGTGGTCAATCTCAATGGGCCTGGCTATGCTCAGTCTGTGTTCTCTCATAGTGTTTCTTTGTTCATTCATTTCATTGTTGACAGGTGGTCAGCCTCTGAAAACTTTCCTTTTATAAGCTGCTATTGTGTGTTTTTCTCAGTGATTCCATGCAGTAATATCATCTGTTTGTTTGTGTCTGTGTTGGTGTGGAACTGTCCTGATATTTCTTAGTTTCTCTGTAAAGATATTTCCATGCCTTCCTGCATTAGTAGTGCCCCTTGTTTATTTTTTATTTATAAACAAATTATATACATACATAAAAATAAAAAAGCCAATAATTTTCAGCTATATTCTGCTGATGTGTCTCTGCTCATGGCTGCAAATCCTGGGCAGTTGTATGATTTATGATTGGGCAGAGTGATTTAATCATTTTGCACACTGTAGGCTATACTGCCCGCACTAGAGGTTCAGCACTGATTGGAGTAGAGGCACATCACTCCTGACAGCACTGCTAGCCTGCTGGTACTCAGGACGCCACTAGAAGATGTTCGTGAGTGATGGGCTATAAAGAGCGCTTCTAATTCATACCTGCATATTCCAGCCCAGGTTGTGCTCTACTAGTTGTTTTCTGTTTTTTAGGGTATTCAGAAGCCTTTCATGTATAATATTACATGCACAAATTCCTTAGTTGTTGAGGGCAAATTTAGCTCTGCTCTTACATACAGACGTTGTTAGTTTAGTTCAAAAGGCTCGGAAAAGAGGCTGGGCTCATCTGACAGCACATGTTGCAGTAACTACTCTCTTCCTGCATCTTCAGATATAATGTAAGCTTAAAGGCTTTCCTGTCTTGATACAACATAGATGTTAAATACCAAAAGCCTTTAAATAATGTAAAATGTCTGTTCTCTCTTCCTCTGTCCCTCTCCTTCCATTGCAGTCCTCCTCGCCGAGCCTATAGTGAATGAGAACATGGAGGGAAAGACTCTGAAAATCACAGACTTTGGACTGGCCCGTGAGTGGCACAAGACCACAAAAATGAGCACGGCGGGCACCTACGCATGGATGGCACCAGAGGTGATCAAGTCGTCCACCTTCTCCAGGGGTAGCGATGTCTGGAGGTGAGTTGGAGGGGAACAGATGGATACACCACTTTTGCCAGTCTATTCCTGACATGGTCATTGGGGTTCTCGTTCCCGATGGTTCTCCAAACTTTAATGCGGTCTAATTCATAACTGAGAATTGAAATACAGCCACTGTGGCTTTATCATGATTGTACATATTTCTTGAACTCTAAAAGGAGGCAAAAAGATTTATTGCCCATAATAATGTGTGGCACTAATAACTTATAGACCTATTACGCAAACATACATTTAAATGCAGCTACCTAAGTAACCACCAATGTTGGGGGAAATCTGATTACAATTATACAGTTAGGTTCACAAAGCAACTGTGGTCTTGTCACTGATTAAGAGGGTCCTCCCTGACGCAGACTTCCTCTTAGCCGTTTGTTGTTTTGATAGTGTTTCTTATCTGCATTCGTTGTCTTTAGCTATGGTGTCCTGCTTTGGGAGCTGCTAACAGGGGAGGTGCCCTACAGGGGGATCGATGGCCTGGCAGTGGCCTACGGAGTGGCCGTCAACAAGTTTACCCTGCCCATCCCTTCCACCTGCCCCGAGTCCTTTGCACAGCTAATGTTGGGTGAGAACACTGGCAGTCAGTCCGTTTGGCACCAACAGTGTAGACTTCACCTGGCCATTCGTCACATCGACAAAGCAAATTAATGAAATTATCTCTGGGATGTACTATAGGCGCTCGCATGAGACTGAGCCCTACAATCGAGATTTTGTCATTCTGTTTACCAATTGTGACCGGCACTAGGGATGGGCGATAAATCGGTGTGAAAATTAACTACAGCTAGTTACAGAAACGGACAAATGCGGGCCTGGGTGATGAAGTAAGTTTAGTTAATTTGGCTTGCTAGCTAAAACAGTCTTAGTCTTTATAAAGGATGAGTTATCAGATGCTAAACCTTTGCAAGCTAGCTATCCACATGAAATATGCAGCTATACTGTTCCTTGGCTTGGTACATAGACAAGGTACATTATTGTGAAACAATAAAAATGTGATCTAAGCTGAAACCAGTATCTAACAATATGAGCGAAATATGCAGGACTACTGTGGCTCAATCATATGCTTAATTTTAGTAATAAAAAATAAATTTTGGGGGTTTTTGAAAAATTGTGAACTCTAAGTCGCTTTGGATAAAAAAGATAATTGGATTGATTTTTGTAGGGCGACCATGTGTGGTTGGACAGTGGGATAATGGGATTGGTTTGTTTGTTCAGAGTGCTGGGACCAGGACCCCCACCACCGCCCCAGCTTTGCCACCATCCTGGATCAGTTGACTGCCCTGGAACAACAGGTCCTTGACCAGATGCCTCCGGACTCCTTCCACTCGCTACAAGAGGACTGGAAGCTGGAGATCCAAAGCATGTTTGATGAGCTACGTGCCAAAGAAAAGGTGTGAGAATAAGTGGTTGGAAGTGGATGGAGGGGTTAGAGGTGTGGAAAGGATATACAGAGATCATGGGTGAGGTGGAGTTGGGGAGGGTAAATGGGGAGATTCCATTGAATAATGCCAAATAACATGGACATGGCAAACATCCGATCCTAGGAGCTGCGGTGCCGCGAGGAGGAGCTGCAGCAGGCAGCCCTGGAGCAGAAGTCTCACGAGGAGTTCCTGAGACAGCGGGAGCAGCAGCTGGCCCAGTGGGAGCAGGAGGTCTTTGAGAGGGAGCTCAGCTTGCTCATCCTGCACATGAACCAGGAGAAGCCCAACGTCAAGAAGCGCAAGGGCACCTTCAAGAAGCACAAGCTGAAGGGAAAAAACGGCGAGAAGATCGGCATGCCCCAGGGTAGGAGCTCAGAACTGCCCACGTCCTGCCTTTTGTGTGTGAATGGGTTTGTGGTGCGTTTGGTGTGTGTGTAACCATCTATCTAGTGTGATCTAGGATATTCTTTTGTATGTAGCGTGGTTTTTTTGGCGGCCCTTAGAGACCTCAAAGCTTAAGCTGGCCCTTTGCCAGCTGTAGGGAGGGTACGTTTACAGTAACTAATGAAAAGGAGATTGAGCCTGCTACACCCACAGGCTTCCTGTCAAGACTCCAGACTCGAAACCGTGGCTTTTAGTGCTTGGCTTTCTTAACCTTCCTAGGCCAGCATCATTTATTGGCTAAGGACTGAAAATGGAGCTCACATCTTCAATTTGGTTACATAAGCGCACGTAATTTCTTTTTGTGTCATTAGTATAACCGTTATGACAACAATACTCGTTTTATGATCCCCCCCTCCGTTATAATCTATTAATAAAAAACGTATTCCAAAGTTGCGGATATATACACAATATATCGACAAAAGTTTTTTTTTTTTTTTTTTTGCAGCTATAACAGCTTGCCCTCTTCTGGGAAGACTTTCTACAAGATTTTGGAGTGTGTCTGTTGGAATTGGCCCGCACAGAGACCTCACCTGACCTCAACCCTACCGAACACCTTTGGGATGAACTAGAACAGAGATTGCGAGCCAGGTCCTCTCGTCCAACATCAGTGTCTCTAGAATGGGCAAAAATTCCAACAGACACACCCCAAAATTTTGTAGAAAGCCTTCCCAGAAGAGTGGAAGCTGTTATAGCTGCAAAGGGGGACCAACTTGATATTAAAGCCTATGGATTTAGAATGGGATGTCATAAAAGCTCCTGTAGGTGTAATGTGTAGGTGTCCCAATACTTTTGTCCATATAGTGTATGTCCATTTCATATAAACCTTATGTGTTTGTGGTCCTAACTTTATGTGCTCTATTGGCTGTACAAATGCAAAATGTGATAATTGCAACATATTTAGAGTTGAATTTGCTATATACATTTTACAGTTAAGAGATTACAACTTTTCTTATTAATTTCTCTTAATGTTTTTTTTTTAAAATACTACAGTAACTAACAGTAGGAATCGTATAAGAAGTTTTTCCTGGCCACGGTCGCCACTGGCATGCTTTTAGGGGGTCAGGCCTAGGGAAATATTGTATTGCCTTTGTGATGTGAAAAGTCCTTCATAAAAATTAATTGACTGATTGATTGACCAGAGCAGGATATTTGTAACTAGACCACAGGGCAACTTCATGCCACCCTAGTGGTTGATGTATGATACCACCGTCAAGTTATCTGTCCAGACAAAGTCACCCGTCCGCTTCATCTCTCTTAGGATGGACTCCAGGCTCAGAAATATTGCTTGCAGCTGCAGGAGGTTTGTGTGGTTCCCACACCACAAAGGCCCCAATAAATCCTGCAGACCTAGTGCATTTCACACATGGTGGTTGTTTCTACAGGGAGAGTGCTTTTAGACAACTCGGGGAAACCGTAATCTTATGGTTGGTGGGAGGCATTTGGCATTGAATCACACCTACAGGAGTAAGAGGCCCAAAGGGAGGCATTGCAATGCTGCTGCCATCAGGCTCAGAAGTCTCAGGAAAATTTAACAGGGGTTAACACAGGCGGAAGGCTCCAGGCAGGCCGCAATCCTCGCTGCCCTGTCTTCCTTGTGATGGGACTGGTCAGTGGGTAAACGAGTTAATTCAAGTTAAACAAAGGGTGTCTGAATGACTTTCCATGGCTATAATGTGATGATAATTGTACCGAGTCAATTAGATACTGCACCCTTTATTTTCTGACTGACTCGTGTGCCCCTGGAGCCCTGCTCCGTTTATCTTTCTATTTTATTCTATTGTGATTTTCGGTCAATCACCTTGCCGCAGCGGCTGTTTTATTGTTTTAAAAATAACGATGTCTGTGACCTCGCAATTTTTCTTACAGATTTTATTCACAAGATCACTGTGCAGGCTTCCCCTGGGCTAGAAAAGAGGAGGAACTCCCCGGACCTGGCCTCAGGCTCCTCCCCTTCCTTCGGCCCCCGCTTTCGGGCCATTCAGCGTAAGACACGCCTCCTTCAGCCATTGACGTTACCTTGTTTTTATTTTTGAACACTGACTGTTCGTCCTCACCCCTTGCCTACAGTTCACACTTCTCACTTGGGTGGAATCAAGCCCAGATGTGTTTCGTTTTATTCACCTACTCCCCAGCTGCACTAGAATTAGTCTTCCCGGGAGCGTCAGTTACAGACTTTTTATTTGCAACCAGATGGGGGAGATCTTCTGCAGTTTATGAAGAGCACAACTAAAGGCTCTCCTCTATTCATACGTTAATGCCGATACCCTTCTGACAGAGTAGTTTGAGAGCTACAATTGATTGATAGCTTTGTTTGGGGAGAGGTTGAACTAATAGATGAGTTAAAAATATATTATTTGTTCTCACCCCTACTAATACAGATTAGTTGAGTGTTTAAAAGATTTTAAAAATTGTCCTTATTCTGACAACATTACACCTAAGATAGTGGTCATTCCATCACTAAGCTTCTGCCACAATTTGTAATTTTTTAATTTTTAATTTTTGTCTTGAATTAATTGAATTATGGCTACATACTACCAACCACCTGGATTACTTGTTCATTGTATTTTTTATTTGAACCGCTCCTTTAACAGCATGTTTTGGATCTACATAATATCTGGGACATGAATCCCGCAGTTAATGAGACTTAATTCCTGTGAAAACCCTACATTAAGAACACTACATGTGAATAGTGCAGTTCCATAATCCCACGTCTCGGCAGAGCTTGTAATCGCTGTTTCTTTCTCTCGTTTTTCAGTCAGTCCCAGTGAGAGCAGCAGGGCGTGGGGCCATGGATTTGTGCGGCCCCCAGACCCGGCGCCCAATAAGCGTTCCAATGGGGAGTACCGGCTGGGACCCCACTGGAGCCCACAGAGCCCTAGGAGCCCCAGGAGAGCCAAAGTGCTGCGCCTTAGTTCCCTGGAATCCAGGTATCTCCCCCTCTTTTCCTGCATTGGAAAATACATGTCTGAGTTTACTGAAGACCATCATAATTCCTCAAGGTTTCGTTCTCATATGCTTAATGATGAATCCTTTGCCATTTTACAACTTTTGTATTTTTTTTTAAATGCGTTTGTCTATTTTTGTGTGTCAGTCTCTCTATGAGGGCCAAACTCCTGGAGCTGGACAGCAGTGAGAATGCCAGTTCCAAGAGAGACTTGGAGGTGTACCGATCGGCCGACTGCGATTCCACACCGAATGGTATAGCATTAAACGCCTAAGCCTCACCCCTCCTAATGGCAAACTTTCACTAAGCCTAACTTACTGTGCGGTGTCTGGTCTCGCTATGTAGACGATAAATAGCTAAGCACACAATCCTGGGAGGAACCTGTATAGAGGAATTTAAAGGTTCGTCTGGTTTGCCACTTTATTGGCATTTATTGGACACACGTTTCAAACAGATATATACTATACTTTTTAAGAATTTGATATTTATGTTGGCTGAATTAATGTAGTAACACTCACAATTGGTAGTTCCTAACATTTAAAAAAAAAAAAAAATGTATATTTCAAAAAAAGGTAGAATTGTATCTGGGCACATCTTTAGAAAGGCGGATTGGTGTAACTGGGCATGTCTTGATTTCTTTCTTGCAGGGTCCCCGCAGACCAGTCCTGGGGGGCGCCTTCAATCTCAGGGGGATGCAGAAAGCTGTGAGAGATCCCCACATTGGCGCTCCCAGTCTCCAGCAGGGTCCCCTAGGCTGGAGCGAGGCTTCAGTGGGGGCCCTTTGAAGAACACCCACAGGGCCCTGCTGGACGGGGGTGCGCTGCTAGCCTCCATAGCCATGGGCTGCTGCCTCGAAGCTTCCCCTAGAGTGCCGCCTCGAACCAGCCTTTTGCCTCCGGAGGCTAACTGGTTCCCAGAGCTGCCGTCCTCGTTCCAGGGCTCTTCCTTTGTGGAGGACCTCATTGTCTTCCCCTCCTCAGACACCCTCCCCGAGCCAATTGCAGAAGTGACCTTGCAGCCTGACCCACCACCTCGTCACCTTTGTGATGGGTACTGTCATGGGCGACCCGAGCCAACCCAGAACCCAATGAGAATCTTTCAAGCGGAGCGGATCACTTCCCAAGACTCCCAAGTCAGTGGGGAGCTTGTGAGCCACTCCTGCGCTTATGGGACAGACAGGAGGAGGAAGCCCAGTCAGGATCTACAGACCTCACATTTGGGTGAGAGGTTGTTTGCAATTACCATGATCATACAGTTTTCATTAATTTAAAATAAACAAATTAATAAATTCATTTTTACATTTAAACTACACCTTACAGACACTACAATTGTTACAACTGTTTCTTTTGAAATAATAAATTGTTTTTTATTGATACTGAACAGGCACATACCTGACTGTATGTCCAGCAGAGAGGAGCTCCTCTATGCCCTTTGCATGGATGGATGGAAAGAGATATTCATGCAATCATTTGTTAGGGCATTCAGCTTCACCTCATCAGTGTGTCAAGTAGTTCAAAACAGTCATGCCAAATCACATTAAAATGTTTTTTCCCTGATGATACAGAATGGGATTTACTGTCAGAAAATGGCTGAAATGGTCTGTTATGCACTATGTGGACAAGTATTGGGCCACACCCCTTAATCATTGAATTCAGGTGTTTCATTGCCGTAGGTGTATAAAATCAAGCACCTAGCCTTGCAGTCTGCCTTTACAAACATTTGTGAAAGAATGGGTCGTTCTAAAGAGCTCATTGATTTTGAGTGTGGTACAGTAATAGGATGCCACTGTTGCAACAAGTTAGTTTGAAATTTCTTCCCTCCTAGATATTCCATGATCAACTGTAAGTGGTATTATGGAACCACAGCAACTCAGCCACAAAGTGGCAGACCACGTAAAGCAATGGAGCGGAGTCGCTAAGTGCTAAGACGCATAGTGTGTAAAAGTCGCCAATGCTCTGCTGACTCAATAACTGCAGAGTTCCAAACCTCTTCTGGCATTAAAATCAGCACAAAAACTGTGCACTGGGAGTTTCATGGCATGGGTTTCCATGGTCGAGCAGCTGTATGCAAGCCTTACATTACCAAACACAATGCCAAGTGTTGGATGGAGTGGTGTAAAGTACTCTGCCACTGGACTCTGGAGCAGTGGAAACGTGTTCTGTGGAGTGACGAATCATGCTTCTCTGTCTGGCAGTCTGATGGACGAGTCTGGGTTTGGCGAATGCCAGGAGAACATTTCCTGCCTGACTGCATTGTACCAACTG
>JAOVYW010027573.1:9892-30472 GCA_025775045.1 Hiodon tergisus | reverse complement strand
GACAGGATCCGAGCGGATCCAGAGAAACAACGGGCTTACAGGGAGAGGGATCGGTGCAGGTATGTGTAGTCACTGGAACTCGAGCACTGCTGGCTGTGTAACAGCAGTTACTTTGTGGTCTTCAAATCAGACCATCAGGGCCAAGTTTTGATTTGCTCTATAGAGCAGGGGAAACTTAATCAGATTCACAGTAACTGAACATGGCCAGTAGTATTTAATCATTACGTTCCCACAATTACAGTTCCTTTTTTAACAGCAGATGCATACATGTTTTAGTGTTTTAGTGTTTAGTGTTTTAGATTGTGACATATTCATATCATTCCCATTTCAGATACCAGAAACGGAGGAAGCTCATATGCGACCTGCCAGAGCAAACACAGAAACTCAAAAGGGAGGCTTGGCGGGAAGCGGCCAGGCGATATCGTGCCCGGAAACAATCTTGCCTCCAAAGGACCCCATTCACATACCATCAAAGTACTGAGATGGAAATAAACTCAACAGGAAACCTCACAAACTATCACTGATATAGCCTTTTTGAGACAGAAGTTTGGAAAGTGACTGTTGTTGGTTTGAATCCAATGCTACTTGGTACTTTGTAATTTCAGTAAGACTGGTCATTTTGTCATCACCGTCAAATATTTATCAAGGTCGACTATAATTGGTAGATAAGCTGTGCCTGATGCCTCTGCTATGAAGTGCCTGGAGAAGAGGGGAAATTATATACATTTTACGCTTCTCTCACGCATCAACACTTGAGCTCCATCAGGCTGAAATGAGTTGAGAATTATGTGGTATAACCTCCACTGTGGCTGTATGGGTTTTCCCAGTACGTTTAGATCCTGTTTGTGTTTCGTCATTAGTCTCACACAGTGTAGGTCCTAGGTGTCCCTTGTTTTATTGTTGTATCTAATAACTGCAACAATGGGTAACATAAGTGCATGATACTTAATATTAAAGTAAATTATGTCATCCTAATCATGACCTCAATACCTTCTTTTGAGTTCACCTGAAATCTTTCTAAAATCATGTTGATTGCATTCCCCACTCAGATACAAAATGTGAATAAACGGGGCGTAAACTAAAACAGCAGACAATAGAAGTCTATGGTTGTTGTTTTTTTCTCCTATAAATGACGTGCACATAATTTTAACCTTGCCGGGGTCATCATAACTTACCAAATACTAAAATAAGTATGATTTGATACCTACCTTGTGTATATATACACACACACACAGACTTGAGGACCCCCTAGTTGTGGACATCCGTATTATGCGATTAGTAAATTTGGCAATGTTAACCTTCCTGACATAGACTACTTATACGCACTATTAAAGAATTGCAAAACATTTTTGCGTATGCGTCAAAGCATTTATTGGAAACACATAGTTTCATATTACATATTCATATTACTCTTGAAGTTTATATATTTTTATGTTTTTAGCTCATTTTAAAGGTCTTTGCTCAAAAATGTCTATATTTCAACGGACAATTAAAAACCCCATGTATAGTATTATGAAAAGTCATGAACTGATAGAAACGCAAAGAACTTTCTCAGTTTCTGCAGAGGTAGGGTAGGGAAGGGTACAACGACTGGGAAACCATCAGTTGTTGCGTCATCTGAGGAAGGCAAGAAATACTGTTTCATCTGGATCACCTGTATTCTGAAAGGTGTCACCTAGGTCACCCAAGTGCAGCACTGCATTCCCATCACTGCTTTGAAGCTTCTGTTCATATGCGGTCCAGAAGAAATAGGGCACCATCAGCATCCCACCAGGCAACAGTCAGGCTTTTTAAGAGGCCTTTAATCTCCAAACTGGCTCATACAGACTTTTTTTTTTTGCTTTCACCATCTGGAAAAAAAACAAGGCTGCTGTCAGCCAGCTAACTATCCCAGCAGGTTTGTGCTTAAATACAAATATTTCATAGAGCAGTTAATAAAATACAACCCAAAGACTGGATAGACACGTAGCAGGGTGAGATTACAGTTTAAAGTTTTAAAAATGTTTCTGTAAATCATAATAAAAGTGTTACAATTACGCATTTCACTATTAAGTTATTTAACGGAGGAATGTAGTTAAATATATAATGCATTAATGATAACAATTGCCTGCCTGTCATGTTGTCCATTGTAAAAGTCATCAAAAGTCATCGCATAGTCACAAAGAGTCAGAGTGATAGGGAAGATAGTAAAGATGGGCTTTTGGTCCTCCGCCTGTGGATTCTGCAAATACTATGCTATCACCCAAACTTGAGCCTACCTTGAAACCAATATCAACCAACTGTGTATGTATATAATAGCAGGAAAATAATTACATAAAGTATGAATAATTAATTTAGCTTTATAAGCTTGACTGAAGTACACATATTTTACACCTAATATAGATGAAAAGATATTTGCAGTCATGGAAATTTCCATAGTTTGCAGAATAATGTATATTTATAACACTGTAATACACACATCCAATCTTGTATTAAAATTCATTTAAACTTTGACTGGCTTTGACTGAATTAATAAAAAATAGTATTTGAATGTACATCTTGATGAAGAACCCGCATGGATGTACGGGGAATCATGAGGTTTTGTTAAGTGGTTTGGTCATAGTTTCTTTCAGTATTCTTTGGAAATCTTATCTTAAGGCATCAAGTTTAAATCATATAGCGTATTACAAATCTATAGTACAGTCTAGCAGCATATTTGTCAATTTCAACTACTGGCAATGTGGTAGAGTTGCACGTTTTTAAGGCCATAATGTTGTAGATGGCAAAAGTAGTGGGCACAACAGAAACCTCCAAGGAGAAAGGTCAGTACCGTAACGTGGACAGAACAAATCATACAGGTACCTTTTTGAGAGGACTTGCATTCACTGTTTTGAAAAATTTTAAAATGTTTTCTGCTTATGTCACATGATTGAATGTTAATGAATTGAAATACTTTGAGCAATATCAATGATTAAATCTTTTAAGGGAAGTCAAACGCAGCTCTGCAGTTCAAGATGGGGGTTGTGTGTCTGTCAGCACATCCTATACTGTACTGTATGCACGATTGCTTAGTAGACATACCTTATACCTATTTTACAGACCTGAGATATAGGCTTAGACGGCATTTTTAATTATTCAGGTAATTGCACACACCATAAACTTAATATAATTCGGAAGATGCCGAAAAAGAAAGAATCGGAAAGAATCTCTGGAAAGAATCGTCAGATGAAACGGCACGGTCTTCATTTTTATCATGAAACTAATAGCACCCTCGCGTCCAGCCATCCCTTAGATATTATCCCCATTCGTGTCCTTGCGTGCGTTGTTATTGAAATACTTACCTGTCAAACAAACATGCATTACATCACAATATAATGTAGTTTTATAGTGAAATCAGTCAATATTATACATTTTTATTATTGTACAAAGTAAATTAACTGAGAAATAAGTTTATTCATGTTAATTTTAAATATATTTGACTCAAAACTTCACAAATGCACAAGCAACTTAGTAGTACGTTGTATATTTCTTTATTTTAAGGCAATTTCTTTTTTAGCAGGTGTGGGTACGAGTATTGGTACAATTAGACTCAATGAATGCTAATCTTCAAATTGACTGCAAGGTTAAATATGGTAAAATATACGCAATGTGTAGTACTGAGAGGGAAACGTACAAAGACAACATTAATCAAACTTTAGGACATAAAAGACACAAAAATGAAATTGGAGCAAACATCGTATTTGGTCAAATTTGATATAAGTTAGGCAGTATGTATGAGAACCAAGGGGATCACGAAGAGTAAGTAGCATCCCCAGTAGCTGTATCGAACAGGCCGAATTCACTGATCAGGGAGGAAGAACGAGAACTAGACTAGTATCAACCCGCCATATTGCCATAAATACATTTTTGCAGTAATTTGTAAGACGGGTGGGTTCACTGGATCTCCTGTTTCTGTTTAATTACTTAATTATGTCCTTATTAGCTTGATTTGAAATCGCTTCGCCTGATTTAAATCCCGTACTGCTTAAAAAACAAAACAAAACGGAGACCTCTTCTAGAATTTAAAGTGTTGGGTTCCTGTTACATAAAAAAATGATACTTCTCACATTTGGATTAGCTACAACGGTTTTAGGTTTCTCAGATTGAATTTATGTGTTCATACTATTTACGGTTTTTACGGTGAGATGTCAAATAACATCTTGATTTGCTGTACATGCTGTAAAAATGAGCGATTCTCTATTCCCTTAATTCCGGTCGAATATTTCGTCTTGTTCGTTAAATGCGCGAATCAGCACTAGTCTGAGCGGGACAGCAATGTCATTCAATTTTCTCCACGCCACCTGCCATCTTGCATCAGATTGCTACAATTCTCAAGTGTAGCTTGGGTTAGGTTTGAGCTTTAAATGTAATGCTTTAAGTACGACTATTCAAATGTTGTAAATCTATGTAATTTACCCAATCACTCTGGTCTCACTTACATGGAAAAACAAGATGTTTGCCACCATTCATGCATGCTTTAGAATTGCGTAAATGTATTACTGCTGAAGAGGAGTAGCTAGCCATGAACAAACGCACAGACGCAACGGTGCTTTTTACAGCATACTAAGCAGCCCGTTTGGTACTCAATATTCACATACACTATATTGACAAATTGACATATAACGTTATTGGTTGGATTTAAACAAGTGTCCTGTGTTTAGCCCACAATCTAGGTGCTCTAATTGCGGCAGTTTATTTCAGCGAGGAAATACAATTCTAGAATCAGGCGGTGTCAAGAACGTTGCATCTTTACGCTATGGATATTTAATGGCACGTTTCTGGTAAGAGTGTTTATTATGCGTTTATCAGAGTTAGTGTTAGTTTTTAGTATTTGTCAAAGCTAGTGGCATGAAGTCAACAATAATCTATCCACACAAATCCTGTAGCAGCTGTTTTAGTTTCCTGGCTTATCAAAATGTGTATATATGTGTTTGCCGGACTGTAACTTCTAGTTTAACATCACCAAAGCAAGACCACTAATTAGAAAATCAAGTCTAAACTCGCCAAGGAAAGGGAACAAAAATATGTCCTTCATTCACTTAGAATGGGTGAATTGGTGTTTTTGAATGCTTAGCTCTTACAATTCAGCACACCGTTGATGCACAATTTACATTTCCTTTAGCTATTTGGTTGGGAAGCAGTAGTGGTGAAAATCTGATTCTTACTTTTTTTTTTTTGGTTAATTCCTAAATTTGATGTAAATGATACAACTGCAAACATTTATATTTTATTCTAACCATTTTGGATCCAAGGTCGCTATTTTGTTATAAAAGTAGAATCATTTGGAAATTAGAGAACTCCATGTAATAAATGTTTGTGCATTGGGTGCTGCCGGAATTGATGATAATTTTTCATCCCTTAACTTCGGGATTATAATAACACACAGTATATAAAGTATATATTACTGTTCTGTAAATAGTGTAATAGAGTAATAATGAGCTTGTATTTCAGCGTGTCTTGGGACTGGATACCTGCTCAGCCAAACATTAGGATTATGACAGTAAAGCTTTACTCCGGCGCCTGTAATTATTTGGCTCGAACAGAAATGATTAGAAGTAAAAACATTTTAAGAGTTTTAAACAAAATCTACTCTTTACTAATACCTCAATACTTCCTATTTGTCAAATGCAGTCTCTGGGACCCAACGGATTCAGCTCTGCTTGTATGGTAAGAAGTGCATTTAGATGCTAATATGTTTTTATGTTTTTGCAGAGCTGCGATTAATTAAGAGGAGATGTATTGAATATTTCCTTTGTTTATACACCCTAAACAGTGTCTTTGTACACCCCCTAGAACCTTTTCTGGGTCACTCAGTGCCACACCAAGTTTTAGCAGATGCATAAAGCCCAGTTTTGTCCACCAAAGTGCCCAGCTGCTCTGCTAGTGACAATTGGTGCTTGGTGTGGTCTCACTGTCTACTGAAAGGGCCAAATGTCTAAAAAGGCTTGGGGGAGGATGGATGGAGACTGAGGTGGGGGCTTCAGACTTCAGGGTCAATGAAATACCATCCAAGGGCAGCATGTAGAAGCCTGTGTGCCTGCATGCGCAAACAGGCCATGTCTGAGCAGCCAGGGCACAACTGTACAGCACAGAAATGGTAGAGTCCAATATGAGCACCCCTGCTCACTGAACTTACTTGGAAGTGCCCCTTTGCAAGGATTGCTGGGAAGAAGAAGAGGAATACGAGATTGGGAATTTAGAAAAGGGAGGAAGAGGGAAAGGGACTCTGAGAAGGTAAGGGAGCTGTGTCCTTGAGTAATCTGGGTACCTGGGTATGGACATGGGCTTTGGAAGGCTCCCTTGTTGATATTACAAGAACAGGAAAAGGTCTTCAGGTGTAATGGGGATTGTGATCAGGGTTGAAAAGAGAGGAGGGAGAGGGACGTTGTGCTATGCTTAAACAAGGAAATGGGCAGGAACGGATAGGGGGAGCCACAGCAAGACAGGGAAAGGGAGCTTGTTAATTTGTGAGTTTCTAGAGAGGGGGGGATATGTGTTTGTTTTTGATACTCACATTGTAAGGGAGATTCAAGAAGCCTGCATTGTTGTCTTTAGGCTTGATTAGTTTGTTTCTGTTTTGGCTTGCTTGGTCTCAGTACTGATCTCCATGGCAAGTGCCCAAACTGACAAATACCTCTGCAAAGAATGGAAGGAAACTGTTAAGATACTGTATATAACAAAGAAAACTGCGCAAAATGACAGGATACATTACAATAATGCACTTTAGAACCATATTTGTGTAATTGCTATTATTATTGGATCTGATCTTCCCTGCTGTTAGCATAGATAGGGAAATTTCAAAATGGCCGCTCCAATGCAGAGCCAGTGCAGCAAGAAACTGTTAACTTCCTGATTCGGCCACTTCTGAGGCTGCTGTGTTTTAAAGCAGTGGTTTTACGATTTTTTTTCTGATTACGTTACTTAAAGTTACTTAACTTTTAATAGTTTGTTTGTTTTTTTCTGGAAAAAAAAAAAAGGTTGTGCTTATTTACTGACGGGAATATTGCAAGACCTGGGCCTTGGCTAACTGCTGTAGCCACGAGAAGTCCCATTCCCTGCCTGTCGAGGCTCAGGTTGCAGTGATCAGTTAATCTGAGAGGAGACGTTAGTGTCTAGGCAGTGAAAACAGGATACCGGTGAACCTTCTATGGTATCTGAGTTTAGTAAAATGGATACACATTGACATGCAGTGAGGGAGACAATCTCCGTGCATCCCATGCTGTGTAAAATAGAAATATGGGTAGTTATGCACTGGATACAACTTTTATCTCGGTTAAAAATATTCATTGTAAGATTAAAGCCTGATTATTTACATTTATTAACCTGTTCAGTACCAGTATCTGGCATTTGCTTGTCTTTGTATGCTGTAGATTTGTCTGGTGAAGGACTTGTTACCTGGGTGTTATCTGTAAAAAAAGAGACTTAAAATTAGGTGAAAAGGCCATAATTATCATGCATATGTTAATTAATTGGTTGATTAGGCAAATGGAAAAATAGTTCATTTATAAATGCCAACTGACGAACAGTTCAATTCAAGTGGTGCATATTATTAGTGGCAATTAAAGGGTTACTCCAGTACATAAAATGTACATCTTCAAACCATCTATAAAATAAATAAATCAACAGAGGTTTCAGTAGGTTGAATTAATATTATTTAACTCAATTATAAGTGGTCGAGAATGACTAATATTCACAAAGTTCTAGGTGCTCTAGCTTAAGTAAGCCTGAAGGTAAAGGGTTAAAACATTCAAAGGGTTAACCTTACCGTTTCATTCAAGTGACACTTGTAGCCATCACATATCATCTTAACTATAATGTGAAGCTTGGGATGTTGTAAATGTAAATGTGAAAAAGACATCCGCTGCCCTCTATGGCAGAATAGAGCATGACAGAGTTTTTTTTTCTTAACGTGGTTTTTTTTCTGAACCGTTTGGCACACCGGTGTCTTAAACACCATGCGGGATCCACTGTTGCAGCCACGTGATCACTGCCACGCTGAGGTGTGAAAGACAGGACTCTAAACGGGTCTTTAAGGTTAAGTATGTGCCGTATGTGCTTGGTCTGTGATCTGAAATATAACGGTGTTCCACCTGGTGATCATTTCACATTCAGGATTAATCCTCTAAATACTGCTTCTTAATACACCACATTATGAGCAGGAGTATGTCTGCACTCCTGTGTGCATGAGATTGAACAGTGGCATTTAATTCTGAGAAGCTGATTCCACTTTCAGCACTGCTCATTCATTTAGAACCAGGAGTTTCTCACAGAAAGTTATGCCTGTGTTCAATGTACGCTATCCTGGACTGGATATGACTTGGAGTTCTTTATAATTGGTAACTACCCTCGTTTCTTCTAAAGTTCCGCAAGTGTGAGTCCCTCGTAGGCCGCCACTCTCTAGCTTTAACTGAAAGCCCCACCCACCTCTGCTCACGTGCTGCCTGTCTGTCCGTCGGAGAGCACATACCTTTCCCGTTTGGCCGACCGTTGTCCCTGCTGCTCTGTGCTGTTGAGATTTGCAAACACACAAATCTTCCCTGCCTGTCGCTGAAGTACTGAACTGGTGCTGAACTACTGCTCTCACTGATTTAAGTTAGAATTTAAAAGTACCTCCTTGTGTTAGCATGTTCCTGTTCTAGAAAGCTTCTGTACCATTTCTGTTGCAGAGTGAAATACTATGCCCTGAGTAAACAAACTCAGACTCATACTGAAGCTCAAAGAACTTGGTCTGTCTTTTTCTTTTTAAATACTCCTTGATCCCAGAATCCCTTGTCAGTAATGTATTACAGATTACAGTTTAGACTACCAGAATTTCTATGGTATATTCCCATGAATCTAAGCTCTAAAGTTACTCTTTCAGGGGTAAATTGAAGCAATACGAAGCAACCCAGGAAGAGACTTATTTCTAGTCTTCACTAGCCCTCCTCTTCCTGCTAAGATCATTGTGTTGTCTCGATCGGACAGGAAGTCACATAGAGCCTTGGAATTACTTTCAATTACTGACTGCAAAAAGACCACAGTCAATTTCTCAAGGCAGGGCTTACCTCTCTTGGTTCTCTTGGAGACTGAATTGGTGGCTTCTATGCCGTTTTTTTTATTTGATTTGACTAAAAAACATTTGACGTTTGAACTAATTATTTAAATAATTATTAAAAAGTTGGAAAAACAAGGACTAACAAAATTAGTATTATTGACTAAGACTAGGGTATTGCCATCTATTAAATTGTATGTTCTATGAGTTAACTGACTATGGTAATCCATAGTTCAGTGTAGACAAATATTTGTATTAAAGACTATGCAAGTGGTAGTGGTTGAGAGGGTTTCCCCATCTATAAAACGACTTCAGATGCCAGTAATTCCAAATTATATTATGAATTATAATGACAATATTCAATATTATTTTAATATTGCTATTTTGCTTGTTGCAACCATGCCATTATAAGTGCTCTGTCTTCAGTCAAAACAGTCAAAGCCATCTACGGTCTATCACCTACCTAGATCTGTGTCCTCAGACCTGTTGCTACCGTCAGCCCCATTGCAGTTCTTCCAACAATCCAACCAAGAAGAGGCAGCTGTCTGTATACAGAGGGAAATAGAAGTCACTCCATTGTAAGGAATCAAGTTTCAACTTACCCGTTTCTCTAGGCATATTGTGCGCCACTTACTAACTCTTATTTTATATAAGTGAGCCCATATATGGTATATTTTAATCTCCTTTTTGGTGTGATATTAAAGGGGAAAACAATTCAGTTAGTTCACAATGCTTATTGTGCATACAAGTATTTCAGGACTAGTTAGTCCCAACCATGTCTTTTGGGCTGGGTTGGGCAGACTTTCACAGGGAAAAAACTGCCAAGGTATTTTCACAACAGCTGACTTATGGGGGAGACAGCTGCAGGGTATTTGCAGGGTAACAGCTGCCCTCTGATTGCATCTGTCTGTCCATTAGGGCATTCAAAAACACTATAAAAGTAAAAATGCTTAATATCTTCAATATATCATGTTACCCATATTCTTTGCCTCCAAACAAAAAAAGCATGAATCCATGTGAAGTGCATTAAATTCCTTTTCAGCATCTTTCTTCAATACATAGGTTCAAGACCATGTCTTTGTTTTCTTTGTATACCTAAGCGCGTTCCTTTTTTCCAGGCAGCGTCTGCCCTTGTTTGATATTTTATACCAGCTGGTGATACCAGTATGTTCATATTGAGACTTGGAAAGCAGAACAACGGCAGACACTATAGGATTGCTGTACAGCGACATTTTTTCCCTCGCCCAATCAGGCTTGTTAATAAGTGAGTCACTTCGTCCCTGCCCATGTGAAGCACAAAGGCATAGACCTGGTAGCTGCCAGTCCCAAACGGTTCGTTGGATTTGAACAGGAAAATGCTTAACGAGGTAAGCCATGGAGTTCAGCTGTTAATCTTTTAAACCCTTTCTACTTTGAATTAATTTTAACTGATTTAGTATCTTAAAAATGTATTTTAAAACAATGGTTTCAACTGACAAATCTTGTACGTAGGATAATAATATGTGAATATTGGGCACATACGTTTACAACACCTGTTGTGAATCGATTATTTCAGACTTATATGGGAACAGTCAGTTGCCATATAAGTCTGAAATAATCCTGATAATATATATTTTTTGCACGTATCTTTACGTTTATTGGAAATAAGCTCAAGGTTTTCTGTTCTAGGCCCAGTAAGCCGCAAGGCCAAGAGCGAACACGGCTGAGAGAAGCTGCAGAGATCAGGAAGGCGAAAGAAACGGTCCCGAGGTGCGCGGAAAAGGTCTCCACCGTTCTTAACCCCCTGCGTGACATTGCTGCATCCCAGGTCCTGGTGCTGAGAAAGCCAAAATGGATCCCCCTGAGCTGGACGAAGGGAGCAATGTGGAGAGCATCTCTGAAAAGAAGCAGACCCTGCAGAAGATCCTCACTGAAGAGATCAGAGAAACCCTTGGCAAGTATGAGCAGTACATTATGCACCAATACAAGGCCTTCAACAACATGACGGAGCAGGTCAAGAAGTATCCCAATGATGCCGCACAGCACATGAACGATTTCAAGGTGATCTACGAGAAGGACAAGGGCGACCTAAGCCTGGACGTCTACTACAGGGGCGTGATGGGGACACAGTCCGTATTCGGCAGGCCACTGCTTAAGCTGTACCTGGACCACTGCCATGGTAACCAGGAGGTGATGGAGAGCTGGTGCTCCCACGTGACCCATCTCGTCCACATCGGGCTGATCACCCACTTGGCCTACACGGCCGTCACGGAAGACGACGAGGTGGAGGTCAGGAAAAAGTGGGCTGGAAGGGTGATGGACATCCAAGCCCAAATGCAAGAAGCTCTGAGCCACTGCCAAAGGAGTCAAAAAAGTGAGGCATAGCCGCAGGAGATGGGTGGAGGTCATGTGTTCCGTCAGCCAAACCAAAGGGAAACCAAAGGGAAACCAAAGCGGTTGACTTGCAAGCTACAGACAACTTTTGTATTATTAAACACAATTTTTTTTTTTCATTAAAAAATAAACTACAGAAAAGTGTAATTATTGCCTCTTGTCATTGCATTTTGTATCCGGAATAAATTTAACAAAATTTTGACACCCTGTTTCTCTTCAAAATTATTGGTTCATTAGTTGTAAGCCTCTTACAGAGAAAACGATAGTTTCAAACCTATTACACACATTTTTCTTAATGCAATGTTTTACATGTTTTAAAGATTGTAAAAATGTATTATAAGTGGACATTATGAGGACGACTATACTTTTTCAGTTTACCCCAACATTTTATCTAACATATATCTTAGGGTCAGAGCACTTCATACTAGTTCTCTGTGTTGTTGTTAA
The DNA here is from genome assembly GCA_025775045.1 of Hiodon tergisus. Classification (NCBI taxonomy): domain Eukaryota; kingdom Metazoa; phylum Chordata; class Actinopteri; order Hiodontiformes; family Hiodontidae; genus Hiodon; species Hiodon tergisus. The sequence continues at coordinate 18,603 of JAOVYW010027573.1, read as the reverse complement.
CTTTTTAAACATAATTATTACATGTGTATCGGTGTACTTACTGGTTATTGGTAATACAACTATTGTTACCTATTTAATGTGAACACTGAAAATATCAATTGATTACATAAATCAAATATTGTTCCACATATTCATATTACACATGAATTGTAATGTATTTACTGCACTGAAATACTACTGAATTAGTGAACTTTGGCAGTAGTTACACTGATGATTTGAAAAGGTTCATAGTATTACAATAATACACCCTCAATTTATGCCAAAATGTTTGTTGTTGCATGCATATCATATTGAAAGAGGAAAAACCCACCCGGGTGTGTAATATGATTTTTGTGTGTCTAATAATGGAATAACTTGAAATCAATCTTAGAAAACAGACCTCGTGATCTTTAGTCCTGTACTCTGCACACAAATAAACTCCAAAGAAATTGGAAAAGGATAACCACTTACTAATAGCCGTTATGCATTTTTTCCACAAAATGAGGAACAAGCGTAATGGATCTTGCATGTACTTCCTCAGTACTTGCTTACTTCATGGAGAACCTTTGTTTTACTTTCAAGCCGTATCTTCAGTTAAATAATGTACTGTTTACCTCTTTAAAATTGTGTTCAGAAGCTATTTGTGAACATATTTCCTGATGCTACCGTAGTTCTAGGGGCATACTTGTTGTTTGATCCTCTTGCAATACAGCAAATTGTCATTTCTTTACTAGAGGCTTCTTAGTTAGTAATGACTGGTAATAATTTCCTATCAACAGATAGATCAAGGTCCTGTCAGACCCAAGTCATAGTAACTACACTGACAAATTGAAACAGGTTGGTTTGAAAATTCTCCTATCCTTTTTTCACAGGCTCCTGCATAGGCAACCCTATCCAATTTCAGTACCTTCATCACACTTGCCATGGCTGAAATTCAGGAGGACCGAGACAAACTGAAGAAGGGCCTGGTTACGGTCCTGAGGTGTTTGTCCACCATCTCCTCGGCTGCATCCGTGGTCAACCCAATCTTTGGGGTGACCGGCTCCCTGATCCGGGTGGTGCTAGAGCACGTGGACGACGAGGACATCAAGACACTAAAGCGGGAGTTTGGCAGCGTCAACCGGGCCCTGGAAGAGATCTCCAAACAGAACGGCAGCGCCCTGCTGCAGATCAAGAAGGAGACCCTGGACGGCCAATACTGCCGGGTGGAGGAGAACCTGCGCAACCAGTTTCGCAAGTTCATGGAGGTCATAGAGGCACGGCAGGAGTACCAGCAGCGCAAGAAGATCGACTTTGAGGAGAGCTACTCCAACGACCTGGGCGACCAGAACCTGCACACCCTCTACGAGGGGGTGATGGGCCAGCCCAAGCTCTTCAGCAAGCCCATCCTGGAGGTGTACATGAAGCATTCCCATGGAAACCGGCAAGTGATGGAGCGCCTCTGCACTCGCCTCACCTACCTCTTCTGCGTTGGCCTGATCGCCCTAATGGGCTACGCGGCCATCATCGGCGATGACGAGGAGAGCCTAGGCGAGGAGTGGGCCGACAAGATGAAGGACGTGCAGGCCAAGATGCAGGAGGTGCTGAACAAGTGCAACTGATCCCCGCTGCCTCTCCACACCGCGCTGACGCACGTAACATTGCTCTCCAAGCCCCCATCGATCCCAGAACTGACAATCCAAAAGCCCTTTAGCGAAACGTTGTAAAGCACTGTAAAGTGCTGTAAAGTGATATGAGTGAAGTACTTTAGGCTTTACTACAGTTATGTACTGGCAATTCCTCAGAAATTGTTTAATTAACTTGTTTGCATAATTTAAAATATTATTTTTGTATCTTTGCAACAAGCGGTTTCTAAATTTCAGTGCAAATCTTATAGGATAGCTAGTTATTCTAAATGTGTAGATCATTAAGAGTTATAAAGGATATTAAGTATAAAAATATTTATACTTGGTAACTTTCTTTACCGAATAATAAGTTACTTACAAGACACGTTTGCTAGTCACAACCACTGAGGAATTGTCATTATCTAACAAAGAAAAGACCTTCACAACAAGTAACACACTACTTAATTCGACACTGTAGAATAATATTTTCTAATAGAACATGCCAAAGTCTGTCATACCCCATAATGTTATGGGGGGTTTATTGTTTATTGTTTTAAAAAGCCATTTGGTGGGTATCATCTACTGCTGTAAGTTGATAAGAGCTCATTGAATTTTCAATGTCAGGGATCTCTGTCTTTTGGCATAGCAGGCTAAATGTTTCTCACTGGTGGATCTATGCCATTATGTGGTAAAATAGATCTAGGCAAATAGCAAATGTCGAAAGCATTTCTATACCCCTATCATGTAAAAAAAAACACTATATTCAGCATATGGCCAATATAAATAATTTAAAATTGCAACAGATGCCTTAAAACGCTGTCCACTATAACACTCTAGTACAATATGACTAACAATATTGCTTAAACCTTGTCATTAGAAATAAATATTTTTTTCATTTGTGTATCTATTTACTGAAACTGTGTGGACTTAAATTACCACACATTACTACAAAACTTTCATGTCTCACACTACAAGCTTGGGCAATGTACTCCTTACACTTACACCATACATAATTAGTATACTAGTGTTGTAATATCTTGCTTTTGAAAACAGTCGAATTGCCTTCTATCTAAAAATACTACTGTGGACCTCATGTATTACTATTATATTATGCATAAACATTACGCATCAGACAGCTAGTATGCATCTCATTAAAATAAAGAAAAGCTCATAACTATAGTAACATTAATGACAAAAAAGGTAATTATCCTGTAAATATTTTGCAATTCAATTTATGTGCACATGTACAGACTGAATTATTCTCTATAACAACTGTTTAATTGATACATGCTTCAATTAAGCATCAAAATGTACTTTACACTCTAAATTTAATCAAATTAAAATATAATTTAAAAATATGAATACATTTTCCAGACTGCTTAGCTACAAGGAATCACTTTAAAATCAAATGTTTTGACTATTCTATAACAAATTCAGTTGATAAAAGTCAAAAGTATTTATTTTCTGAATTTGAGAGTGAATAGAAAGTTTCTGTGATATGGTAAACCTAATTTAAGGTGAACCTAAATTAATTTATTATTTTTATTTTAAGAATTTTTGAAACATTGTAAATTATTTAGGAAAAAACAAGACTTTTTAAAAATGTTTGAAATATCACAATATATTGGATAAACACAGACTAATAATCAACACTCGTATATTAATTTGGCCAGAACCAAACCTCTCAAATGGAGACAGAACTGATAACTTTTTAATTCAACTTGGCATTATTTGTATTTGTATTATTTGTTACATGAGTTATTTTTCAGTCTGTAAAAATATAGAAATTAAATTTGGCCTTTTATTAAATCACGGTCAGCTGGCTGTGATAAATTATTTTATATGTTTTCTTTTCAATTTTGTTATAATTCAGTTGGTTTGACATACTGCACAGTTGAGTTCTTTGAAAACCCCCTGACTCCTGAAGTTCCTGAAAGCATATAAACATATTAACTGTGGGTCATCTGTTCTACAACCTTTATTCCCATGTAACTTCAAACATACCAATCGTGCCTCTTCCTGAACTGTACTTCTTTTGGCACTTGTGAACAGCACCTATTCGTGTTTTGTTATGTCTGTCTGTCTCCGAGCTTTCCCGTTTTTCAGTTGTTTGTTTCCTCACATTGTTATCCACTTTGTGGGGTATGGCGATGTGATTCTAGTGTTCCTGTGTATCCTTTAAAAAAATTCTGCATTTTGCATGGCTATATTTACAGCTAAAAGCTGTAAAACGTTTTTTGTTGTTGTTTTTTTTTATGGACTGTAGTGCTGTAGTACTCAGTCTGCCTCTATAAAACATAGTTATTGCCTTGGAAACAGTTTGTCCTTCAGAATCTTCACAGCATTTAGAACTATTCTATTTCCTGTTGGCCTGCACTTTGTTGCGACATACCATATGGCACTATTAATAAAGATTTTTTTCAAAAGGAATATACCTTTCCATTGTCTTATTTCCTAACAATTGTTTTGTATTATTGATTTATGTAATCTTAAGGCAATACTCTGAAAATGACTGTAGACATATCGGTGGATTTGTTTTCCGTGTTCAACACTAGGTGTCAGAAAAGACAGCATCAAAGAAACACCGAATGTGACGCAAACAAAACCCAGTACAGTCGTTTACGGAAAGATTTTCCAAGATAAATCCCATAAATCCTGGTGACAAAAAGAGAAGTATTTTTAATTTGGTAATCCTTATTATCATATTAAATAGATATACATATGTTTTTTTTTTTAATACTACAGCTCATTAAATATTTCCTGGACCTGTTTTCAGTTTCTTGTTGAACTAAATCTCAGTAATTTTTTTCTATAAGTAGAAATATTTCTATAATAGACACGTGCGAAAAGATAAATACACTTGTTGGATGAAGTCTAAGTCTCAGAATTAAAGCTGAAATATATTGGTTTTACCGCCAGGGGGTAGTACCGGCACATATATTTCTTCCGTAAAGGGAGTAAATGCGGAGTAAACATTCCGACGTTATATAATGATGTCACGTGCTGAACTAAAATGTACATTTAGATAGTATTTACAAATTATAGTAATAATCCGAAGGCTACTGCAAATTGTCCTCTTATAAAAATGTTGAATGGACAGCACACCGCTGAGAGCGAGAAAGAAACGGGGAAACTGTTGGAACCAGGACCTTACCCTACCCTACCCTAATGCACTGCTAAAAATTTGCAAATGAAGCAAGCCCTTAGAAACGATAATTCACTTTGTCGCAAGTAGTAAGTCTCTATTGGATGCACAAGAAGAACTGGTTCTTCGACAGCCCCCATACTGGTAGATGGAATTTCCTTTTGGCCTGTCTTTAAGGAGGTGAATAAGTTCAAGAAAAAAGTATTTTTCTGGGTTTTTTCGTGTTGTTTAGCGCATACCTTGTTTCTATATTTCCAAAGAAAAAGTAAATACAAATAAATAATTTTAGAAATAAATATGTCTTTTTCGAATAAACATCCAAGGCAAAATCAATTGCCATGTCCTGATTTCCGTGAAAGTAGACCCTTATAGTAAGGCTTGACTACCGATTTAATATTCACAAATTCACATTTGAAAAGCAGGTCGTGCACATCACAGCCAGTGAACTGTATTTTTTAGACATCGAATGCAAGGTCAATAATCCAAATTACAGGTATATGGTTAATGCTGTAGGCCTACACGTACCTCAATTATTCAACGCCAGCTGTGACGTTCCTTTTAACCAAAAACAGCAATAGATTCCAACGACCAGCGGTCGTTAATCAGGACAGCAAATATATTTGAGTCGAATTTTGTCTAAAATTAACACAATCATTTTTTGTATCTTTCGTTAATTTATGATTAATTAATCCGTTTTGAATTTTATGCGATCAGGCAAATACCTCGGAAATCAATTTTAAAAATCTAGCAGTCTTTGTCTTTACCAACATATATTAATTTCTGTATTAAACGTTATATTTGTCACCAGCAAAAAAACCTAAGATTTAATTATACATTAAACATATAATTAAAAAACAAAACATACCCCCTTTCACCAGCCTTCCAAATATATAAATCTCACTGAAACCTGAATTAGTGAAGGTTTATATATACGTATAGCAACACTTGCAATAAATCCGTAAATATACGGAAATAAATCACATGCGGTGTAATTAATATAAGAAAAGGTGTGGACACCTCCTTGAATTGCTCCATCACTGAACGAATACTCAAAATATCGTAATCAATTTAAATATTGTCGTTAATTCATATTTTTATGAGCTAATTTGTTTGTACTTACCGATGTTAGGTAGATCACCTATGAGACATCTTGTGTCCTTCAAAATGAATTCTGTTCAGCTGATCTGTCGCAAAGTGCGCAATTCTTCCATCAATGCGAATAGTTTTGTGTCAAATTGGAGATTGATTTATATATTTATATTCTTTCAATACACTCATCCATAAGTGGCAGTATGAAGAAACGTTGTTGAGACTTAATGAATGGAAATGTATGGGGGAAATGTTTTTTTTTTTTTTTTTACTACTAATGGCTTCTAAATTATTTTCGCAGTACAATGGGAGCGCTTGTTCCCTCCGTCGACTTTCTTGAATGCCACTGAACAGAAGCGCATCGTCTCTCCGTCATTCTCCTTCTCATCCAAAGGCTTTCTGCACCGCGCGAGGGAAAAAAGAGAAAAGAAAACTTGAGGGAACTCAAACCATCAGGCGTGAAGGACAAGACGTTTCTTTTTGAAGGTACGGTGTATGGCTAATATATATGAAACCACTGTAGCACAACCAATGCCTAATGGACACACAGAGATAAACAGACCATCGCAAGGTGTGTCCGCTGGCGTTCTTATCACAGGAACTAATGAGTAGGAGCGAAATCCATCGTAAATGATGAATATTGCGATAATAAATGCTAGACCAAACGTAAATTCAGTTTTGGTTACATTTGGATAGATTACATTAATTATATTGATTGTTTTTAATATGATGACAAATAGGACACCTTTTATTTTTGTGGCTGTGTTCGACGTATGATTTTCATAAGAAAAAAATCTTATTGTAATTGAAGTAATCAATTTATGAATAATAAAAAACTGGTGGCTTGCGTTTATCATTTGGGTAGATGTTTTCTTCCAGTTTTTAAAGAAAATACATGTAACTGATTACGTATTTGGGTCCTCGTTCACCAAGTTAGCTTAACTGATTGAATGAAATGAATGTGCATCATTCGTCGACGATCATGACCCGATTTTCATGGTGGTAGTGCACTGTGATGCAGAAGAGACGGAAAACCAGAACGTTAACTGAGTGGTCGTTTAACGCGAGAAAATCAAGGGATAAAAATGATTTTTTTATTATAAACCACTGTGATATATTCTTTTTTTATTCACATACAGCGTCATCACTCTGGATTTTATTTTGATATACTGTATTTTTCAAACGTTTTTAATTGTAAGGAGGCCTAACAGGAGATTAAATAATTGATTGATTTCGAATAACTAAAGCACTGTAACAAAACCGTGTTGGAGACACTGAGGCTGAGACCCTTTCAGTGTAAATGACTGAAATAACAGATCATGATCAGCTCGAGGTCTTGCTTCATGTTATGACAGTAGTAACCCAATTGTACTGTACTGTACTATGTCCCTCTTACAGGCCATGCCCAGTCCCTTGGAAAAAGTGGTGGCCCAGAAGAAGGCGGCCATTGAGGCGGTGATGGAGATGTTTGAGCGGGGTTCAGAGGTGCTGGCCAGTGCGGTGGGAGAGCTCTTCCCCCTGTGTGAGGCAGCTGCTCCGGTCCTGAGGTTGGCCCTGGACAACGTGCAGAGCAAGGAGATCTTCTACGTCAAGGAGCAATTTCTGGCTGTGCGAAATAAGCTGGACATCCTCTCAATCCAGCTGGAAGACTTGGACAGCGAGATTAAAAAAGGTCGAATTGACGGCCACTATTTCTCTGTGGAGGAGAACATTCGAAACCAGTTCCGCAAATACATGGAAATCCTGGAGGCCAAGCCACAGTTCCGGCAGATTAAGACCAAGCTGTTCCTGGAGCACTTTACCAAAACGGGCGGAGAGAAGAACTTGCTTGTGCTTTATGATGCTGTGATGGGGCACAACGCTTTTGGGGAGTCCGTCCTGGTGGTGGTAGAAATGTATGAGGCTCGGAACAGGAGGGTCCTCGAAGATTTCTGTGTCCGCATGAAGGAACTGTTCTGTCTGGGGCTGATTGCTTTGCTGGGAAATTATGCTCTTACCCATGGGGAAGCGGAGGAGCAAGAAAAGATTGATGAGTGGAGCCAGAATATCCAAGAAGTGGAGACCAGAATGAAGAAGACAATTGAGGAATGTGTGCTTGCATTCCCAGAGCAGGCCTGCCTGGACACCAAACGGCTGGTCCAGGAGAGGGGGGAGAAAAGCTATCAGGATACAGCCCAGGAGCTGCAGGAATTCCTGGCCAAGAAGTATGATTGGGTGCAGTGGTCGGTCCGGTTGATCAACCATTGCGGCAGCAGTTACCGGAACTGGCGTGCCGGGGAGAACTTCCACCAAGCGGCAGGGCAGAACTGGTTTGATGTCCCGAATATGAACAACCTCAGTGTGGTGGTGTCCTACAGCAGCAGCCCCCAGCCGGTGCCAAGGGATTTCATCCAGCAAATAATGGAGGGCCCAGGGAGGAAGGGTGACGCCCAGGCCGTGATAGAGGCTCTGGGGACGCAGTTGCCTGGGTTTGTGGCCCATGCAGTTAGCCGTCACAAGGAGTGCTGGGCTGCCTGGAGCTTCCCAGAGGACTGTCACTACTGGGAGAAACACAAGAATGTAACACTATGTGTGCACTCAGAGTAAACCAGTGCTCACTTCAGCATTTAAAGAACCAAACAGGCGACATAAAAAACTTAGATCTGTTTGATTATGACTGATTGCTAGGTGCGTAGCAGTGTAACAGCTAATTGTTCATGTAGAAGTATAAACCAGGCTACAGCAATATAGGCATAAAACGTGAAAATAAAATCAATTTAAGGGTAATGTATGGTATATGTGTGCTAAAAGCGACAAAAGTATAGTTATTTTATTTCATATTTATTTATTTATTTATTTATTTATTTATTTATTTATTTATGTATAAATAAAGTAGCAGCATTAAAAAATAAACA
>JAOVYW010027563.1:0-25897 GCA_025775045.1 Hiodon tergisus | reverse complement strand
CCCACAGTGGCCTGAATGTGTCTCTGAGTGGCCCTGTAGCTCCCCCACAGTGGCCTGAATGTGTCTCTGAGTGGCCCTGTAGCTCCCCCACAGTGGCCTGAATGTGTCTCTGAGTGGCCCTGTAGCTCCCCCACTGTGGCCTGAATGTGAGTGGCCCTGTAGCTCCCTCACAGTAGCCTGATTGTGAATGTGAGTGGCCCTGTAGCTTTCCAGCAGGACGGACATAGTCTCAATTGTAGTGTAGTATTGTGTTAGTCTTCCGAGGTGGTTTCTGTATCTGCACATTCTTATTTATAAGTATTTGTATAGATGACCTATATAAAACACCCGTGTCACATTTAAAGCACAACCAGTTTTCCAGCCATACACCTTAGCAGAGAGCTACTTTGCTATTCCAGGTGCAGGGCCAAAAAACTAAATTTAAGTCTCAAAGGAACTTATGCTATGCTTGACGATTGAGGGAAATATAAATTTTTTAATATATGTTTGTCATCTATTTCAATTATCTTTAAATAATCTTATCTTGTGGCAGTCATAGGGTGAAGCTGGAGTTCCTTTGAAATTCCAACGGCTGCTTTTAATTTAACATGGGAGCTTTGTAGACTTTGTAGATGTAAGTATTTGTCAATAATGACATTTATGGCTGGCAATATTGCTACTCTCTATATCAGATATACTGACACAATAAACTCCCTGCTAGTTTGAAAGTGTAGTACACTTTTTCCAGTGTTGGGAAATTTAGTGCAGACAAATGAACTATTTTTCAATTTATTATATATACCTTTTCATATGTATACTTTGTAACAAAGTATGCCTACTGACCTGTATCTCCCAGTAGTTAATGTCTTATAATTAGAGGGACTTGGTACTATAAATTAGATATGGGCACAAACACAATACAATCTGTATCTTTGAATTGCATATATTGTCGACTTGGTCACTACTCAGATCATAACCCGATTTCATCACTACAGAGAATTTTGTCAAATATAATCTATAACCTGTATTCAAGGTAAGGCACTATCACTGTAACTTTGATAATGTTAATTAATTTAATTCACTTAAGTATATAGCCAGCTGTATAAATATGAAATTAGATATTCAAGTTGTTCTATGAAAGTGTGTCTGAGAAGACAAAAAAAAAATGTTGTCTGTTAAATCTATGAAGTGTAAGGCCTGCAGTCTACCATCATGCTTTGTCTACAGGACAAGATTAAGTCTGTCTGAGTAAAAGTTGGCAAGCCTATACAGAAACTATGTAGTTCTCTGTATCTCCATAGTACATATACTGGGAAAGCATTCTCATTGCCCAAAGTGAGAATTTTTGGAACAGTATTGTTACTTGGACAATTTTTAGTTTTATTTGCTTTGGTTCAGCAAACTTGTAGATTGCCAAATTTGCTACATACCGTGCTGTAATAACTAGCGGATATGTAGATTTGTGAAACCACAAGTTGGCTGGTTCATTTGGTATTTACAGTTGAATACCTTTATGTTTGCAGGTTATTATTAAGTTTGATTTGTCTCTAGGAAGGGTTTAAATAAATTACTTTATACTGATTCCTCTCTTTTTACTTTTTTAGAAATGTAGTGCTTTTGTACCTATAGCCTTTTCAGTCCCTCTATACCTAGACCTTATTCTACAGTGGAACCAAATGAAGTGTGCTGCAGAACGGATACAAGAATATTAGTCCCCTTGATGAGAAACCTTAATAATATTAATTCCATACCAACAGCTGTCAAAGAGTGATTCTAAAAGTGTTAAGAGAAAAAAGCTAGAGGCAGCACCGAAACCATCCAGAATAAAACTGTACTTCGATAGATTTTTTCCCTAAAAATAAAAACGGCTAACCTTCTTGGGGAACAGAATCGTAATCATGTTGCCAGGGAGTTTCCCAGACACTGCACACCTGTACTTTTGCTTTGATCTTGAAAACCAGCAGATTTTCCTTGAAGTGTTAAAATGCCTGAGTTTAAAATCTGAGTTTCTTTAAATCATTTATACAGCTGGGCATTTACTAGTTTTACTTTCTGCAATTCAGTAATGTAACAAAACCAGATGACTTAAGGAAACAAAGTAGTAGGTTCATTGCTTGCCAAAAATCTGGCTAAATATATATGCACCTGAAATTATTAAAATTATTAAAATATAAAAAACTAAAGCTTCAGTTATTTTATTAAATTTACAATAGCGTAATTATACATGAAAAAGTGACAGACGTAGTGGGAAAAGAAATAGATGAGAATAAAGAATTCAAATGTACCATGCATGGCACCAAATATACTCAACAAACCAAAGAAACAATTTAAAGAAGAAAAAAATGTTTTTGGCAAAATATAGAAATGGGAAGAAAATAAATGATAAAATTTGTTTCTATTAATTTTTATTAAATTGAGCAAGTATTTATTGACATTTTATTTACATATAACCAGGGGCTTTGTAACAACGATAAGCCAGCCGGGTCCAAAAACATGACACCATTTATAAAAAGACACAAACACACAAATAATTATTATTGGCTAATTAACCAACGTACAACGTGTCGGAGCCATTTAGAGCTTGTTGATTGTGCTGGCAGGAAGGGTGCTTTTGTCAAGGTCATCAAAGTAGGGATGCGACATGGCCTGCCTTGCAGAGATTCTCTTTGGAGGGTCGTATATTAGCATTTTCTATTGAGCAAAAGGAAAATAACGGCAGGGTTCCACATCAATAGTCAAACACAAAGAAGAAAAACAAACCAAAACCAAACCCTACCTTACTAATATTTGAGAAAGATAACTGAAATGACAAATAGCCTAAGAAGAGTATTTAAAATACGTCAATGGCTACTTCAGTGGGCTACACTGGAGGGCGAGAAGTACAGGAGCAAATTACTATAGAAATTTGCAGAGAGGCCGCAGTAAAGGATATACGGTATTTAATAATCCAGTGTGGACAAAACAACCGATGCAAAGTGATATGAACACCAAGGTTAATTGCCAATTCCGAGAATAGAAACTTTGGACGGAGTTCTAGAGCTTAGGCGACACACAGATACCAAAAGAAAAGCCCTTCTTACCAACAATAAATCGATGCCATCTTCGTCAAGATTCTTGACCACCGAAGCAAGGCTGCCGCCCTTCCACTTTGGAAATGAGTTTTTGTAGTCTGGTAATGACTCCACCTCTGGCCACATTTCGTTATTTGGAGTTCCCAGAGTTCTACAGAGAAGCGAACACAAATTAATTACATTTATTTTGGCTACTAGTCAGAAAAACATACTAAATATACATCTTTGTTTTAGTGTTGGGAGAAATTGACTAAATCAGTTTGCTTACTGCTCTTTTTACATTTCACTGAGGCTTTCAGCTAGATCGAAGACAATCATTTAATGGCCAATTATTTTACACCAACGTATTTTGTTGATTTTTGGAACATTGGCCTTCTTAGAACGATGGTCCACCTAAAGTTATTTTGCATTATCCACTTTTCCCCAGGTAAGCATGCCAACGCCTTTGTAAAACAATACTTCCTGTTGGATTAAAAAAATAAACTGTTTGTAACCTTTATACCTGAAAATTCTGAAAAGCTGATCAATCTCTGAATCTCCATGAAACAGTGGCTTCTTCGTGGCCAATTCTGCAAAAATTGTCCCAATGCTCCAGAGGTCAACAGGAGTGGAATACCTAGAGGCCCCAAGCAGTACCTCTGGCGCTCTATACCACAACGTCACCACCTGCCCAGAAACACAAACCACCCTGAATGTCCACCACTGCAACGAGTACACGGAAATAGCTCTACAGTAGCTGTTTGCAAGCACTGGCCAGAGAACCACACAAAAGGACATTAGAATTGAATGTGAACCAGTCGCCTAACTTGAATAGCTACAGAGAAAATAGGAGAGAGAAAAAAATGATAGTGTACTTGCAGAGAAGAAATGGAAAATTTCGTAGGAAAGCATAGACATGTATATCATCTATGAAAAGTCAGAAACTGTTCCCATTTGATTTAATAAGTAAAAGGCTACCAAGAAATGGTAGCAGGGTAGTGACTATTCCCACTTCATATCTATGCTCAGCAGAAAAGTAAAGCCTGAAAGTCATAGAAAAACAAAAAACATATGAGAGTGTCTCCTTACCTCATGGGTGTACACACGCACTGGAACACCAAAAGCTCTGGCTAGCCCAAAGTCGGCCAATTTAATAACACCTTTGTTATCTATTAGCAGGTTCTGTGGTTTCAAGTCTCTGTGGAGGACTCTTCTGCAGTGGCAGAACAGTATCCCTTCCAAAATCTGATACAAGTAGCTCTGGAACATAAAACAAATACAATCAGACAAACCAAAAAAGTTTTCCCAAAAAAATTCACTAAATGCTTTAAATCATAATGTGTCTTGCCTGCATTTTTTCTTTAACCAGAAACTTTACAGGTGATATATTTGGATCTGCCAATAATTTTAATCTCCCGCTGGAGATTAACTGTTTTATTTAAATTAGCGGATCTTCCACTGACGTGCGACTTCTTGACCAAACACCATTTTAAAATATTCACAAGCATCCGATTGAGGTGGCTGTGCAGAATCATTGATCTTCAAATTATAATTTGGTTGTAATTTGCAATTTATACAAAAGACAAAATATCTGTATCATCTATAAAGATGAGCTAATCTGTGCTGCACCTGATCTAATTAAATTCTGCACTGAAGTTACCTTAAGAACTATTTTGTAAAATCCAATGACCAGTTGGCAATGCATTGTTGTATAGAAAAATCTCTATCACGGGTAGTTTTATACTGATCTGGCAACTCAGTGCCCTGAAATTAGTGAAAACAAAAACACATTTGTATTTAGCCTATAATAAATGTATAACCGTCCATGAAGCTGCATTATTTTGGATTATAATCCCCAAAACTTTGGTAAATACTGTATAAATATGGTGCGTTAGTTGTCAACATTCCGTCAATAAAAAATAAGACGTTTAGAAAAGCAAGAGGGGGACCAGTTGGCCTTAGAGGCTGACACCCCAGGGAACCCTCTACCATTATTAAATCCTTTCATTCCCTTTTGAATTACCAGCAAACACCACACGGCTGGCAGGTCTGCGAATTTCACAAGGAAGAATTACCCTTCTAATAATCGGAGATGGTCTAGAGCAGTGGTTCACAAACTGCCATCTACAGATCACTAGTTCTCCACATGCTGCTCCTCGAAAGCTTTAAATTTGTGATAATTTTAATTTAAAAAATCTCTTAATTTTTGAATGTATATACTGAAACGTGATTTTGAATGGACTTCAATCTTGAGTTTAAATATTTAGTTAATAACTATACTGCTTCAATAATTTTATGTTGAAAATGAGTAAAGAGAGACTGTACAAAAGTGTATTTATCATTTCCTGCAATATCAAATATGTGAAATGATTTATAGACCATGGCGAACCCTTACAACTGATGTAAAAATGTAGCTAGTAATCTTAGTATATAGTTTCTCTTGCTAACAGAAACAAAGTTTAACACATGGGGTCTTTTAATACTTGCGCATCTAATTTTTAGGTCAGTGCCCTTTCCAGTCAACAGAAACTATAATATAAAAACTTAAACAAGAAAAGGAAACCATGTTGTGCTAGAAAGAGACCATGTCACTTTAGTCACCCCCAGGACTGTGAATGTCCCTATGTGTCTGAGACCATGACCAGAGCCAAGGACGTCCTAAAATAAACACGGTATTTTTTGTTTATATGTAATGACCATGGGAGCACTGACTTTTTATAGTTCTGGCAAAATGAATGGGGGATAGTGCGGGTACTAGCTTGCTAACCGAGCTGCTGCCAACCCCAGGGTTTAGGGCAATGTGTAGGTCTATTAGTTAATAAAGTTTGGCACATTGCCATTTTACCAATGGGTAAACAAAATTACTACAAAAAATCTTTAATTTCCCGCCCCAAATGTTGTTAATTACAATTTCATAACTTACTGGATAGACGACAGAGCCACATTATTTGATTGGCTGGTATATTGACAGTAACAATTTTTTTGTTTTTTATTTAAAAAGTGTATGGATTGTCCCAAAGGCCTAGAGACAATAGGTAGTCTGCCAAGACCCGTGGTACTTTTCCTTGCGATTCCTAGAGGGGAAAGTTTGCGAACCACTGGCTGAGAGATTGATTGATATTGCCTAAATACCTTAACAAGCAAAGGTTCCATGTACCGGCCAGAAGGTATGGAATCCAGGTATTTCTTTAAATCCATGGAGAGAAACTCAAAGATAAGGTAGAGTCTGGACTCTTGCATCAGAACATCCAAAAGGCTTCAAGAGAAAACAAATTACAAACTATTTCAGATCTGTAGAGAGCGCATGACACCACAGGGGATGTTATAAATAACACTAAACAGAAAATCTAGAAGCACTAATCCAGTCTTACCGTACAACATTAGGGTGCTGCAGTTCCTTCAGCAGTGAGATTTCTCTCACAGCAGTGCTGGGAACTCCTTCCTCTTCACTTTCTAGTCTGATCTTCTTCATGGCCACTACCTGGCCAGTAGACTTGTGCCTACCCTTGTACACAACCCCGTAAGTACCTGAGAGACCGTAAGAAATACTGATGTCCTGCACATAACATTTATCCTAGGCAAAGCTTTCTACATACTTGAGTTGAGAAACAAAATGGTTTTGACCAACTGTATAAATACTGACATTAAACAGAAAGGTTACAAAGTGGGAAAAGGACAGGATAAAAGGCCATTTGGGAGGGGCAATGTAAATTGGAGACCATGGATTTGTTAAAAGTAGATGCAAATAACCAATGACATACCTTCACCAATTTTCTCTATCTTCAAGTAATCGTCCATTGTTGTAGTTTCCTAACGGAACCAAATCATTTAATTTTAAGCTTCATAAAAACCAGTAAGTATTTCAAGAAATCGTCCCATTCAAATAAACCAGCCGTGTCATTTATAACACATTGTCCTCACGTGCCTTGCTAGCCATTACATTGTCATTGTCTAGAATTTATTAACAGTGGTCGTGTTTGTTATTATTATTTGACACTTTCATTGTAAAGATTCGGTTATCCAAAATATGAGTATTATGACCAAATAGCCCCAGATTCACACTAACTACACCTTTCTGGCCATTGCAGCAACCACAATTCGCACAAATAACGTCAATAGGGCTTGACAGCTCACATACACAAAAATACTTTCAAAATTTACAAAGCTAAACGCTAGCTAGCTAAACAATATATGCCGAATTACTGCTTGCTATGCAAACCGCGATATAGTTAACTAGTCACAAAATGTGTACATAGTACTGCACTAAATTAGGCATTTCTCTTGTTTGTTAGGTTCTTAAAATTGCAATTTAATAATCTGGTCGTGGCAGTCTAAAGACATTCTGCTTCACTTCTTGGAGCGAACAACTTGTCTTGTGAATAGCTATTAAATAGTCAACATAATAACACATCCGGGAAAACGTGGCTCACTAACAAGCTATATGTTGACAGTTTTAAAAAAAAATCTTACTTTCTAGAAATGTATACATACCTTTCCACACAGTCTCCTGAAAATCTCCTCTTTAAATGTACATGTAATTTTTTTTAGCTAAAACAACACGTGTAATCAAACTGGCCGCGGCGATGTCTTTCAAATTCAAGCAATCGGATTGCTCGGGTTCTTTCAAAAGAGCCAATAGTGGAGAAAGTGTAGGAGGAGCCAACACAACACTTGGAGTTGTTTCGGAGTTGAAACAACTTTGTTATTATTTGAGTAGAAAACAAATACTGATCGTTGGACAAGCTTGAACGCTAATGAATTATTAAACCATGTATTTGATTTAGACTGCCCTTTTGTGAAAACGAAATTTCAGAGGAGTTGCCATCTTTCGCCTTTTTATGGAACCAGTAGCAGTTAGCATTTGATAACATCCAAATGACCATAAACGGAGCGATTAAGGAAATATCTCTTTACGCAGACGGTATTTTGTTTTTACTCCGAAACTTCGAAAAATCGATTGAAACGCTACTATCATTAATCAAACCTCTTAGTACATTTTTGTACTATTGATGAGCAATATTATCGATAGACCACCCTTCCACCTGGAATTCCAGAATAAAACTGTATACTGTATACTAATTGTTGATTTAAAAAATCATACGAGCTGCTCAGGTTAATCTTTCAGGAGTAGGCGGAACATCTGAAGCTAAGTTTGGAGGCCATGCCAGTTTCGATAGTTGGAAGCATCAAGTATATAAAGGTGGTGTAATTAGACTTTCAGGATTTTTGCATTTGCTCTAGAATCTTCCTCCATTAATACCAAACAGCCTTTAATTAAAAAGCCTTTAATAGTAGCAGTAGGTACCTTATTTAAAGTTAGCTATTGCGAATTGGGGACATTTATAACTGTTATGCTATTTGTATGGGATTTAAGAATTGCATTAGGAAAACGGGTACTTTCACTAGTAATGCTTGCAGCTATAGAAAGTCATTTCTAGAAACCTGAGATGGTGCCAACATTGGATATGTGGCTGAGAGACTGATATAATGTATTTATAAATTTAACGATTACATATTATCATTGTTCCTAGTTGGGATATTTTTAATCTGTGTTTTTTCCTCTTATTGCAGTTCTTGATACAGGTTTCAGTTCCAAACTGCAATGATTAGCTAAATGGCTACACCCTGTGGTCGCAAATTAATATTACATGTATTCCTGTTTAGAGAGGCCACTCATTGAAATACTGATTTACTGATATGTTAATTTTATTTTGATACGTGTTTGCTTTCATTGATTAAAAAAATTCCATACACATTGAATGACCATTGTAGCAATGGGGGGTTTCCTTTATGGATATATATAGGATATATTGTATGAACAAGGTCGGTTAATGGTTAAGTGCTGTGCTGTGCCATGCTTTGCAAAGACCTGATTTAAAAATTACTTTATCTTTTGTTCCTTAAGGAATAAATTAGTGTTTGTTTTAGGACATCAAAAGTACATGGCTAAATAAAACCTGTATCATAAAAAAAACAAAATTAATGACAAAATTGATCCATGTCCAGAAGGGGGCAGCAGTGATAACAACTCTGCCCCTTAACTTTTAAAAATTAAATCACACCTGGTGAAATATATCTGAAAGTCTGCTTACATACAGTGGTCAGACTATACTTAACATTTTTTATTTATTTATATTATATTATTATATAATAATATAATATATTAGAGCCCTGTCCTCAACCCTATTGAACACCTTTGGGATGAACTAGAACGGAGATTGCGAGCCAGGCCCACTTGTCCAACCTCAGTGTCTGACCTCACAAATGCTCTTCTGGAAGAATGGGCAAAAATTCCAACAGACACACTCCAAAATCTTTTAGAAAGGCTTCCCTGAAGAGTGGAAGCTGTTATAGCTGCAGAGGGGGGAACCAACTCAGTATTAATGCCTATGGATTTAGAATGGGATGTCAATATAGTGCATATTATTATTTTTTCCACAGCATTATAACTTTTGAAATATACTGTTCAGTCTCTATACTATTTAATTTATATTTAGTTAGGTTGGATTGGTTTGGTTTAGTTGCTGAATGATACTGCCAGAGAAAAGCCAATTAGCTTTTTTCTGACAGCTGGCCAACAGGCTGACCTTTAGTTCAGATGTTGCCCAAATAGTGAACTGAAGTGGAGGACAATTGTGACCCTGTACCTGGAAAGCAAAGCCTTCACTTTGGTTAGTTGGAGGAGTAAAGATGACGTCAGAAAAGTACTGGAAGTAGCAGGTTTCTGTATTAAAGATGTCCACTCTCTACAGAAAAAAATAAAACACTAATCAGTAATCTGCTGTTCCAGTGTCTTCTTCTGACAGTTAAACATTTGAAAGAATTTAATTAAATTGATTAGGTTTGATTGTGCTTTTTGGTTATGACAGATATAAGAGTGTCAGGAAGACATGCTGTATATGAGGGCACGAGGGCGCTGCCTCATGTTTTTGTATAACATCAGCCTGCCGGTTCTAAAGACTACCCATTTGGCCTTGACCCACTTCCTCAAACAACCAAGTCCTTGACTAGGCGCCATTTTGTGAAGCAAAGAGCTCTGTTCGTGTGCATAGACCCCTCCCACGTCTATATTAGCGGTGGTGCTTGAACGATGTTCGAATCTGCCGAGACAGCTGATATGAATTGAGTGTTGATGAAGCATTCGTTTTGGCAATCACCACTGCCTGTTGGAGTGATTGCTGTTCTGTGCTCCAACTGTGCTTTCTTCCACAATATGCTCATTTTTATCTCAACCAATCCTTGAGTCTACAGCCACTCTCATCCTCATCCTCGTGCGGCTATGGCCATTTTCAGCTGCCCTTGGACATTTCAATTGTACACAAAGTACTTTGGGGATGGGAGTTGGGCGTATTTATTTCCGAGAACTGGGGTTCCTTGTCTTTGATGACCATTTCGGGCCCTAGGTAACCTACCAGTTCCGTACTGTAGTTTGCTTCTTAAACAGTGCTATTTCTCTCTGAGACTAACATGGTGATTTGTGGGTATGACAACATTTTTTGGGTTGTGTTTTATGATGCACAGTGTTTGTATAAATAACGACTGAATTTCCAAATAGTAAATGGTTTTCTAAATATTATGGTTTCACATCGGATACACATTATGTAGTGTGGACTCTTAACTCGTAACTATTAGGGTATTAACAATACTCACAGAATGCTTAGCAATTGTTCAGCTTTTCACATAGTGGTTTTATTTTACCATACTGATTGAGACTATATCTTTTTGGCTACTGTGAAATTTGCAGCTTATCTGTTTTAACTTTTTCTTTGAGCAGTGTTATCCCGAAGAAACATCAAGGCTTTTCTTTATTTAAGGCTTCTGCTGTGTACTGTGATTATCTTAACTGTGAATATTTTGAAAGGCTGAAACAAAGTCTAAACAGAGATTATACAGTAATGCTGAGTATTATATGTGAAAAGAAGCATATATATTAATTATTAATATTATTAGGGAAGTGATAAATATTTGAGGCAGTTTGTAGACAAATCCAGTCTGTCAGAGGTCAATTTTTGAACTGGTAGCTGATTATAAAATGTGTCCAATAAAAAACCATTCAACGCTTCGGTACCATTTTAATTCTAGAGTATCTGAAAGTATCATATAAGGCTGAAAGAGGATTAAACCCCTTTTGGCTGTCAACTCAATACATCACGTTCAATAGTATGGAAAATATGCACTTACAAATCAGATTATCGGCCAGAATACATTCAGAGGTGGTAGGGTGTTTTCTTTTTTTCATTTTGTTTTACGTGAAGGTAAAAGTAACTTACAGTTGATTTAAATAGTTTTTTTTCACTCAGAACGCTTGTAAGCAAGGCGATCTGTATATTACGTAACTAGTTCTCCTCTGCCTGTGTAATAGTTCTGTGTAAATTGTGTGATACACGTGATGAGACATTCAGGAAAATGGAGTGGGTTTTCAAACTGGATATGTGTCACGTGTGATAGCCTTGAAGCAGGCCTTCAATCATAGCTGTTTTTTCAGGACAGCTGTCTGTGGCTTTAGCAACTGAGTTCTTACATAGTGGCAACTCTTGCCCAGGGGGAACCGTGGGACTGAAGTGATAGAGTGGAAATGGGCAAGTGCTACAAATAACTCTGATGAAAGGCTGAATATTGCTGAATGTCTGAGCCAGCATACAGCAAGGTTGAAGATTTAACAGTTAATGTATATGTAGCTTTTAGTTTTTTGTACCTCTGCCGGCACAAGATGAAACAATGTATGTTTGTTATGTATGTATTATGAATGCTGTAAATGCATTTTTTTTTTTATTAATTAAGATTAGACATAAATAAATGTTTGAATTCATGAAAAATAAATGGATTAAAAATAGTGTATCATCAGCTAATAATGAAGGATTCAGTGCTGCTAGATAATGTTTTCAGTATATTTTTTAATTTAATTTAATTTATTTGAATCTGAGAGGGACTTTTTGCAATTTGCAATATTTGCAATTACTTTTTTTGTCTTTTACATGCAATCAGAAACCAAATGATGTGAGAATCGTTAATTTTGACCCCTTCCTCAAAAACCTGCTTTGTAGCCTTCTCTTTAGTGCATCATACTGCCAGACGAATGCATTAGTATTCCCAGGGAGCCCTGGTTGCCATGGAGAAATCATGCTTTTTTTTGTTGGGTTACCATGGGGACTTTGCAATAATGCACGTCAAGCAATCAAACTTGAACACTTTTATGTTTAATACCTCATATGGCTTTGAATATCAAATAGTGAGCAAGATAATTTAAGAAAATTTGAAAATCAAATATTTCCGGTTCCTGTTTTCAAGTGTAAGCACTTGCCCACTGCCCATAAATTGCTGTATTATATTTATTTGTATTTATGAGGATTATTAATAAATATTACAAAGAGTGTGGAAATGAATGTATTCTATTGTGCTTATCACATGTATGTTATGATGGGCAGTGCTATTCGTCTTCAGGTCCCCCTCTACTTTTTCTTATTCCCCTGCTTGCTTGTCATTGTTGATACCAGCACTGAACAGCTTTGAGACACAAAAACCACACAATGCCTTTCCATTTTTTACATCTATACACATGTGCCTCCCCCTGGTATGTTCAGTTGCCGGGGTCAAATGCTGTATTCTTTCACTGGAATTTTTGTTTTGTGGGGGATATCAGATTGTTTTGTTCTCTTTTTCAAGTGTTACTCATCCATTGTTATCCATTGCATTGGCTTAGTGTTGCTTTCTATTCTTATGCCAGAACTTTCCTATGCTAGTTATCTGTGTACTAGTGCTAATGATAACTGTAGGATAGGCTAGGCTTCTTGGTGCTGATTAGGACAAATGGTTGTCACCACAGAGTGTCAGTAAAAACACTGGAAATACCTTTCTCCAGTTTATCCGGGCACAAAAACATTCTGTTGGTAGGTTTTATTCCTACTCTTAAATTATGCTGTCTTAAGGTAAGTGGGTGTGTATGCATGCAACCATACAAAAGAAACATAATACCATAATAAATATATAGGTCTAACAATAATGTATGATACAATTCTAAATGATACAATTTAACAAACAACAGCTACATACTCATATTAATAAGCAAGGAAATACATGAGTGTCAATATAGCCAATAATTATATATAGATATAATTTAGATGAAATACTGCTATTAGGGGCCTCCCGAGTGGCTCACTCACGTGCAGACTGAGCCCCGTGAGCTGGAGTTTGCTGTTTCGAATCCAGCTCACATTGAGAGCCAGTTGTCGCCTGGGACAGCATAGTGGCAGTGCACAGCTGACTGAGTGGGGTTTCTCTAGGCTTGTTGCTAACAAGTAGCTGCTACGGGCTCCCCAGATGCCTGCAGGCTGGCAATCCAATCAGTTTAGGCTGCGTTGTGGAAAGGAGATGGGTGGCTCAAAGGAGTCTAATCATACTTCCTCACTTTCCCCGTGTGTGGTGACGGGACATGCGGTAGCAGAACTGGTGATCAGGGAGAAAAATAGTAAAATAAATTGTGCTATTGGGTAACTAATAAAGCAAGACAATAACCGCTACTTGTAATGTGGATACGATAAAGACAGATGTAATGATATAAACAGGGTTAGGAACTAAATGAAGCAAAGTAATAGTTTATGATAAAAAAGGCAAATATACTATTTACAGACAGGAAACTACTTTCCTTCCTTGTCGCAGACTCACACAATCATTGAGTGCCTGCTACTTATGTCTCATCAACTATAAAAAGAAAGTGAAATAAATAACTCAAACTATTACATAAGTAATATTTACATAATGCAGGGATTTTCCTTCTTGTGAAAGTAAGTTTTACACAGTCAATGATTTTTGACAAAATATGTCTGTTCCTGTCTACCTCGTTGTTTTTTACGTGATGCACACCCACACATCCAGGGCCTTTTCTCGAACTATTTTCTGTTTTCTGTAATGTCTGGTTGTACAAATTTCCCCTCTCGTTACTTTGCTGAGATATTGTTATATTTGACTGATCCAAGGCCCAATTCCTTCATCTGCAATTCTTCTGCCAGAGACAGCACAATGTTCAGAAGCATTTCTTGGTCTTCCAAACACAAATGTGTGTGCTTCTGTTCATTCAATGTTATTGATCTGAGGGTGCTTTTGGCTACTTTTTGGACCATCTTTATAAATGCAGCAATATTTAATCAACTTAAAATCTCGTGTGTCTAGGTGGTAATGGCATTGGGCGTTAAATTTGCCACCCCAAAAATCCAACACAGCTTGGATGTAAAGCCGGGCTAGGTGATCCACTGAGCTGAAGATAACCCACCCCATCAGCCACTGCAATCAGCACTGATGGCTGGAGGAGGAGATTTAGCCGCTCAGACTCGTTCAGATGTTTATTCATTTGTATTGAGCACCTGGACATTGTTTTTGGACAATCTGTCAATTTCTTAAGGGAGTACACATGTCAGAAAGAAATGGATAACAAAGGCAGACAACGACAATTGTCAACTTGTGTCTGCCTTTGTCCCTGAATGATAAATGTATCCTTTTATGATAAAAGGTCACCTTTAAAGTAAAGTGGATAGAACATGAAATAAACCATTAAATAATAAAAAATATTCAATTTTTGCAGTGAAATGAGGAACCTGATTACAGATTACTGATGCGATGATTAGAGCATTAAAAGTGATTGCACCTTGTAATTATACTTCTTAATTTAGCATTTCACATTATGAGCGCTGAGCCTCTTGATCTGAACTTTATCAAATAACTTCAACTTGTAATATTACACTCTTGCAGCTCCATCTTTACATGTGAGTTACATTTTATCCAAGCATCTGTTTGCATGTATTACATGGGGTGGTGAAACTGCAATACGCTATATAAAGACGATGACATCGTCACTCAAGGTGGATCTACTGCAACAGTTTACAGTTTATCTAGTATAATAACTCCCCGCAACAAAAATCCTTACAGTGATTCTTCAAAGGGGCTTTGTTTCAGATTCCTGCCTGGAGCTGATTTAGAGTTGAACAACGAGTGAGAATGGTCAGGCCTCCTTTATGTCTTCTCTTACCCCTGCAATGCTTTGTTTGTTTCTTCTTTCAAACTATTGCTGAGATGGTTGGCCCATTGACTAGCTGCAGGGTGAATTTCCCTGTACACTCCCTGAGGGATCACAATGTGCAAAGAGAGATGGGAGAGGGAAGCTGCAGTGGGTTTCTGTAGCCAATGCAGGCGGGGTGGAGTATATTAATTAATTATGAGTGTGTGCTCGATGGTGACCAGCAGCTTCCATTTTTGAACTTTTGGTAGAATATGCAGAATTCAGTCGGGATGGAGGGTGACTGCGTGCGGTTGTGACGAAAGGAATCCCTCGGCAGACTGTTATAAGGAGCGTCAACCGCAATGTGTGGACAGTGGGGACAGCGGAGGGAAGTGAACATGGATATTGAGTTTACGGTGCAGTGCGGTTGAACCGGTTGTGGCACTGGGAGTGTGTACCCTTCCAACAGTGCTGATGGCAGTTTTGTATGCCTTTGCCTAGCATCTTTGTTCGCTAGTGAGGGGTCTCACCCGCCACCCGGTTTTGAGTGACCTGCGCCCAGAGGATTTTTTTATTTATTTTTTTTGTTTCGGGGGAGAAGTCGTGGCGTGGAATCAAGCAGCTATCTGCCATTTTGTTTTGTGCAGACAGACCCCAGAATAGTACTGCGGATAGAGAAACCCTTGATAAATCCTGTCTTTATCAATATTATGTACTAAATACAGTATCTAATCATAGTTTGGAATGATTATCATGATTACCAATGGCACAGGTTTGTACCTGAAAGGTATTGTGGCCTGAACGGCATTGTGACATTTCTGACTTTATTCTGTTATCTTATTTTGAATTGCAATAAAGTATTTTTTCCCCTATTTACATATTCTGTGTGTTTTGTGTGGTGCTGCCTTGTGAGGTTACTTTCCTGTTCCCCCTGATTGCAGAGGAGTGGCTTTGTGGTTACTTTCCTAATTCCTATATGGGAGAGTGGCATGCAACGGTTAGTTATCCATGGTTAAGTTTTTAGTGATAGGTGATGTGTGACTGATGGTAATTACTTTCATCCGCTGGCCACCACTGAAGCCTGGAAAATTCAGCTACCGTTCTTTTTCCGTCGAGTCAGTATTTATCTAAAATTGAACAAGCTATTGAATGATTTTATCCATGGAGGAGATGTTGTCCTTAATCGCTTTAAAGCGATTAATTAGCCATGCTTCAATATATCAAAAAACGATCACTTTAATTGATGGTTAATTTTATAAAGAAGTTCACTGCTAAAAAATGAGTGCATTAATGAGGAGAAAACCTGAGATTTACTGGTGAAATGATTGGTGCTTAATAACGGCATCTCATACTGAAAGAAAATTACTCAATATTTTGTTAATCTTTTACACCGCAGCAAGTTTGGAAGAGACCAGATATAAATAATGATAATGTGAACTGCATGATTCACTGATGATGTGAGTATATGCAAAGCCATGCTTTTGTGATTCAATATATGTGGGAAATTTTTTCAAAGCAGATTTCCAAGCTGATTCATGTTTATTTAATCGTTTTTTATTTATTTTTATAGATTGTACTGTTAATGTTACATTCTCTTTCTACTATGTCTTGATAATATCTGAGACGAGGAGCATTTCTGGAAATTGTGAGGTGATCGCGGATGACAGGGAGTGTTAGGTGTGCGGCAGCTGTTTGCCGGAGGTGTAGCTGAGTGGACAGACGGAGGAAAATAGCTGTGAAAATCGGCTTTTATTGCTAGAAGGCCAGAAAAGGTGTGAGCTGGTGCAGAAAATTCAATACTCCCCCTAAAAAACCCTTTTGTGGTTTCTTCTCTGGATCGCTGTTTTTTTTCTTTCTGCTTGTCGTGTTATTATTGCCAGGCTTTAAATTGATTCTGGTTCCTCGGGGGAAGGAAATGGCCTGTGCATTTCTGAATTGGGAAAATTAAGCTGATCCAAACACCCCTTGACGTAGCAGATTTCCTGCTTTCCTCTAGCTTGTGAGCAGGCGTGGCAGTTATTTGACAGATGATTAAATTAGAGCTGAGAAGAGTAATCACGTGACCGCTGTCGGACGGGATGGCCTGAGACATACATCCACTAAATCTGACATGCATTGGCTAAACCGCTAGGGGCATCTTTATAAAACGGCTATGTGTGACTGACTCCGTGTTGTTATAACAAGTCAAGGGCACTACATAGGCATGCGAGAGTTAACACTAAAAGCCTTTATTTTCCTTCCGTAGACCACCTTAGCACTGACAGAACCAAACCCTGCAGATATAACCTTAATAAATGAGTGTTTGAAAAAAAGAATGGAATTCCCCTATGAGGAGTACATTATTACATATGAACCACAACCCACTCTGGTATGCAGTCATCCTGCTCTACTTACAGAACTGAAGTCAGTTAGTATTGAAGTGTGATTCTTTGTACTGAGACCCAGCGTCAAACATGCATGACATCATCAGACCTCATGAGTCATGCAGAAGGTCAGGAGTGACATTACAAGCGAACATGCAAAAAATCTCCTGCTGCCTCCTGTTGTTTCTGGTTTCATGTCTTTGTCATAGCGAATAAGAGATTTTGGTAAAATAAATAAGAGTAGTTCACGTATCAATTTTTACATCAGTTGCCATAGAAACCATCTTCTTTGCACATTATAAACGCACTATAAACGTGTTGCTGTTACTGCAACTCTCCATTTCAGGTAGGGAGAATGAACCTGAAAGGATTGTGTTATCCTAAACCTCGTGTTAGGTAACACAAGAATAGGAGCCTATTTTCGGTGTGGCTACTTGGCATTCTTGTGAAAGCGATGTGTAAATTATCTGAACTGTAAAACATTAACCACAATTATTTTATCACGGTCCTGGGCCCTGGTATATTTCTTAATTATTCTCTTTCTCCTGTGTTCATCACTCAGTTTTCAAAGTACATTATCAGCAATGATATTATTCTGTCTGCAATTATTCTCTACACAGAACTACTCATGACCCCAGCTGACTCAATGCAATCCTTATTCTGAGCTCCAGGCAAAGTGCATTCTGGATCTCTTACCCACTCAACTCTCCCGAGACCTTTCTCTACACACTCCCTGTTTCCTTTAACCCCCCTCCCAGTTATAACTGGTGGATACCTTTTACTATCCAGTTCAAAACCCCTGAACTCGCAATCAGTAGCTCTCTGCAATCCTGTGTTACTGACTCTTCTCTTGCCATCTTGCTTCCCCTTTCCTCCAAATATGTACTGGTTTATCGGCCTCTGCTTTTGATTTCATATGTAGGTACAATTGTTCCCAGATTGTGACAGTGACAGTGCAGATCGTTTCATAAAAGCAACTTTTAATGTTTGCAATTTCAAGAGATACAGCTGTACCCCAAAGGTATACCTAACATGGTATCCCATGCACACCCAGTGCTATTCAGCATTTATTTATCTTTATTGATCTAAATTAAGTGAAATAAAAATCACTGACAGTTGTTTTTTGTTTGTTTTTTGAAGGGAGGCTTAATATCGGGCTGTGAGTTATTTTAGGCAAACAGCTGCATTCTGGATTCTCAAATATTAATATGGAATTGGGAGCACCTAATTCAACTGAGGTTACAACACACACAGAATTTCACTCAGAGGATAAACTATTAGGACCTGGAGTTCTACTGGTGTTTACCCCTATAAACCAGAGTGATAATATAAAGGGATTTCGCTTCTGACTGTATAATGACAGCCCAATAAAACTATTACTCATTTTATGCAGCTAGAACATTTTAGAATAGCATTCACAGGTCATGTAAAGCATTATTCAGAGTATATTAGTGGCAATGCATAGATTTAGATGCGTAGGTTAGAATCTGTATCATGTCAATTCCCATTGTGCTTGGCAGTCTCTGGGCAATGACACATGATTGGCAGTGTGCCGTCCGGAGCAGGGAGACCCCTGCAGGCTGGGGGTGTTGTCAGTACAGGATGGGGCTCTTCTCCCTTTGGCTGTAATGGCTGCACAGCTGCAGTGTATTTAATGATGGATGAATCGAAGGTGGCTGGACTGGAAGAGTTCACCCGCACTTCTGCACACAGTGTGGTGACTGGGGTTAGTGCCAGCGAGCCAAGACGAGCCGCGATAAGGATAATTGGCAATTCCAATTTACATTGTTCTGAGAATTAGAAATAATTATTGCCAGTTCCAAAATATTCTTTAAAATATGGTAATATGGGTACATTGTAATACATTAAATTAACTTAACGTAAAAAAAAAAAAATGGATGTAGTTGATTAACCAAAAATTAATTCAAACAGATATAAGGGTTTCCCTAGAGAGGGGATGAAGGGGAAAGATCCTATTAAGCCTGAATTTAAGAGACTGGATGAAAAGTGAGTATTGGCATATAACGGCAGGCATGGCTGTGGTTTAAGATGGCAGACAACTGGGAAACATGACCATAATTAAACCATAAAACTGATGGGGTTCATTCATTTCAATGAAAAGCAACTTAGTTAAACAATCCTTTACTGATAAAATACAAAATGGTACTTTTTTTGCCGAGCAGCTGAAAAACCCCGCTGTATCAGCTGAGTAGACACAAAACATTGAGGACCTGCCAGCTGCTCACTTAGGGGAATAAGTTAAAGATTAAAGTTTACAGTGTAATAATTAAAAACGCTGATTGGAAAAATGAATGCGCTTTCAAAGTGTCTCATCTGTGAAAGAACACTTAGTAACTATTTGAATATTCCTGGTTTTAATCCAGGTGGTGTCTCTTGTCCTCATTGGTCTGAGGAAAGCTGGAGTGACTCTGTGGAAAAGTCCATTAACCAGCACTGCTGTTGATATGGCAATGAAAATGCTTTGCTCTCAGTATAGACCAGCATGCCATCTCATATTGTAAATTGCATGGATCTTCTTATGATGAAATGGCTCTTCCCATCTCTACTTGTTTTTCCTTGTTTATCTAATTTGATCTACTTTATAAATCAGATAGCTTTCCTAGTTTCCAGCTCTGAATTTCACTGTGCTCAACCAACATCCTCCCTTCTGGCTTATATGGAACGCTCTACCAATGGTTCTCTCAACCCTGGGCCTGGAAGCCCACTGTGTGTGCTGGTTTTCATTCCAGCCAAGGAACTATGCATTTCTATCAAATCATTATTGGCTTAATTTGACCATTTTAAGTGTTTAAACACTGGAAAACTGGAAAACATCCGGGTCAAAACATCCTACTTTAGACCAAATGCAAATGTGAAACAACTTGGTAAGAGGCTTGTTAGCTGTACTGCTGGAGATGCTCATCCAGTGGGCAATTGAATTTATGTGCCTGCAGAGACCAACAGAGAGAACAGAGCATGGCAAAGGACCACTGTCACGAGGAGGCGGTGTAGCTACTCTGCATTATATGGAGGCGCTTCAAAGCAAATAGACCCATCTACCATGTTTTTTTGAAGAAGCTCTTCACCCGTTTTATGATTGCATACTCCATGTCCATTGCCATATATGCAGTATGTGACTTCAGATCAACGGTCATTTCCTTTTAAACCACATATTTCCTGAAGATACTACACCTCATCCATTAATGTTTTGTCAACTATTGGTGTAATTGGTGAGGGACTACCTATGTAACAGGTTTTTTTTTGGATGGTTTAAGGTGTTTATGGTTAATAGACAGTGTCAAGATACAGTATGAATTTCAGACACAGGCTGTATCAGCTTCTGCTTTTTTCCATTACTGCATGGTAGTAGATAATTCAGCTACTGTTGAGGGTGATGCCCACACAATGTGTTTGCCCTAATGTTTCTGGTTCCTTTGCATCGCCTACATTAAATATAAACTAGACAGTGACAAGTACATTTTGTCAATATTGCTGGTTTGAGCTAGTGATGCTTATGTAGAGAATGCCTGCCCTATTGGGTATCCCCTGGGCCTTTTGCCAAGAGTTAAAAATTATTTAATCCACACACAAAAATAAGTTAAATAAAGTTTTATATGTATAACATAATGAATAATTGTGTATTATTCATATTGAAGTGAGACTGAAACATATGTTAATAGTTTTTGGCTATTTTTTCTGAAATTTTGATACTCTACGATGTTTCTGTTACCTACCAAATTTTTAATTGAAATAAGGTTATTATAGCGTTATAGTGTTATGAACTATGTCTAATTAAAAGATATTCTCCTAATTATGTATTCAGTTGAAAGCATCTTAGCCTAAATCATATCTGAAATAATATCATACATAATATTAAAATCTGTATTCAAGAACCTTAATAATTAAATAAACTGTACAATAGAGGACTTTGTAAATTTATAAACCAAGCTTTATTTTTTTTGCATTTTTTAATCTGCAGTTTTCTGAAACCGTCAGCGCAGCCCAAATTCAGTTAGATTCAATAAACATATTAACGTTGCAAAGAAAGTGTGTAGGGCATATGCTCACATGCAGATTGTGTAAGTGTTTATATTGCTGATTAATATATACTCACATTTTAATCAAACATTTACTTTGTCAGCGTTCCCTATTATTCCTAATAATTGCTCAAACTGGAACCATCACTCACGTGTGTAAAGAAACCGCAGCATTTGCAGTGTTAAAGGCTTTCGGTTGGACATAGATTACAGTTCTACACTGCAGGGCATTTGTCGTTCTTAGCAATCACAGTGAGAAATGATATGATACCGTAATGGTCTCTCTGTGGCATCCCATTTTGTCTTTCTCTGCTGAAATGTTTTTGGTAAAAGCAGGACAAGGACCAATTTCTGTAAACAGGAGCCAGTTAACTGCTTGTTGTCAAGGGTAACAGAAAACATTTAGATTCTTGATGTCTAAAAATTCTTGTCAATAAACACATTTTACTTCATTTTAATAGGCGGCTGCAAAATAATATATTTGGAAAAGCAGGAAATTGCCCACACTTCTTAGAATGTGCTGGAATTGCTGCCTACCCTTTTGTTTTATTGTACAGCGTACCTGAGACTCGCTACAAGCATTTCATTGAGCTGACATTCTGTCACATGATAAAGAAACTTGAATTTGATTTGAATTTGATTTGATTTGAAGCAGCGATCTGTTTTACGACTGAGTTCAATATTTATGTGGTTATTATCTGTCATTCTCCGGGTTTTCTTTTGTAACTTGAAAATTGAGCTTCCTCATCTGGAATCTGAGAAGGGGTGCCTGAGAAAGGGTGCATTTGACGGAAAATAAGATGTATGTGGTCAAAACTAAAAGCGACAAAATATATGTACACATAGACTTTCTTACAATAAAAACAAAACAGGTAAAAACTTGTACCAAGGCATTTTTTGTACGTAATTGGAATTATAACATGAGATGCACTGTTATACACAAATTTTTGGCGAATCAATATTTCCTTGATATATTTCTAGTGTAAAAAGTATGCATCAAAGGTGCTTCCATTAAAGACGCTACATATGTCCTCAATGAAGAAAGGCTTCACAAAGTGAGATCTGGAAGATATCTTGGAAAAAAAATCTTTAGTATTTGTTCTCAATTAAGCACTGAATATAGGTTGAATACTTCTAAGTGGATTTTCTCTGCAGTCTGAGAGAAACAAAGGCTGAAAGCTTTTTGGTGTGAAAATCAGATACTAGATTATATTTCCACATTAGGTGCTGCTAGCACACACAACACAGCAGAACCATCTCCATTGCCTCAGGCTACTGGATGCTAAACATTTGGTTTTGTGTAATTTTCTCTCCTATTTTTGCATTTTTTGCCTAAAACTGTTTTCACTGTAGGCTGCTTAACAGTAAGCTCATGAATTCAGATTGGGACTAAATACCCCCTGACTGACTTTTTTTCTGTGGATAGGTCTATGTAACGCTGTTATATATTATTATTTTAAAAAGAAAAAATTTAATCTGAATTGCATTGTGTGCTAGCTCAAATGCTATACTAAGGCAAAAGCTAAGATAAAGCAAAGCTAAAGCAAAAAAAAGATATTCCTGTTTTATTCCCGTTGGGATTCTCTCTTTAGGCTTTTATTTGCCTTTTGGACAGTGTGTTATGTCCTCTCCCAACATGTCCCAGTTCTCCCGCAGATGTCTCAGATCTGTTTTCCATAGTTTTCTGTTAATTTAGGTTAATTGATCCCTCATTTTCTGTTCACGTGCACTTTGGTAATTTAAGTTATCAAATTTTTCTGTTCAATGAGCACACCTGTCATTAGTTACCGTTTTTTAATGAGCTCATATATATACATACCTCTTTGTTTGCCCTTTGTTTGTGTTAAGTCTTGTTTCTCCGATAGTCACAGTCAGAGCATTTGTCTACCCAGAACTGTCTTGTGTTTTCAATTTGTTGTTGATTCTTGGATTGGCCATATTGCCTAATCTCAACACTGTCTATTTAACTATTTTGACTTTTGGATTTGTGATTTGGATTAATTGAAATAAATACAGCACTTTGGTTCACTACTTCTGGCTTCCGTAAGTTACAGAGGATAGGACACTGCCTACCATGGACCCAGAAGATTTATTAGCCATATACTAAAGCCTTGTATTGTCTACTGAGGACTGAATTAAATCACCATGAAGTACCGTTATCCCCTGCCGCTGGCCCAGGAATGGGGGGAGGAGCTTGAAGCTTCACCAAACTTGACCTTAACAGTGTACATAACCTGATTGGCATCTGAGAGGGCGATGAGTGAAAGATCACTTTCCTCACCACTAGTGGTCACTACAAATACCTTATAATGCCTAATGGGCTAGTGAATGCACCTTCCATCTTCTAGGCATTTGTGAATGAGATAATGAAGAAGTTCATCAACTACTGTGTCACGGTCTTCATTGATGCTATCCTAATCTACTGCACAACCCTATCTGAGCCTATCTGAGCCCAAGTTCAACAGGTCCTCCGATGTCTCGTGGAGAGCAGGTTTTACTTGAAGGCCGAAAAACGTGATTTCCACCAGGCTAAAATTTGTTTCCTTGGCTACATCATCAAGGCGGAGGGTGTCAAGATAGACCAGGGCATTCACTGGAGAGCCCCAACCTCAAAGTGTAAAAGAACTCAAGGGGTTCCTCGGCTTTGCTTATTTCTATTGCTGCTTCATCCGGTTCTTTAGATTTGTTGCCAGACCTCTCACTTCCCTTCACAAGGGGAAGGCCTTTAAGCAAGCCTGGACTTGCCCGGCGACTCAAGCATTCTCCCGTTGGAAAACCCTGTTCACCACAGCCCCCATCGTGAAACACCCGGACCCCTCTCTCCCCTTTGTGGTAGAGGTAACCCAGCCAGCAACATGGCCACCCCACCAAATTTGACCTCTGCGCAATTACAATATCATAAATGTTGACCTTCTTGCTATCAAGTTGGCCTTTGAGGAATGGCAGCACTGGCTGTAGGGCTGTAGGGCTGTAGGGCTCACTGAACACTGCCCATGTTTTAGGAATGTTTTTCCAAGTTTTCTGTTCATGTGTACTTTGGTACTTTAGGTGCGATAATAGCCCCTTTTTTGTACTTTCACAGTGCTTTATTAAAGCTGCACAATCACCTACATGTACACCAGATATATTTTAGCTGCCAGGGGTCCATTTATTTTTCTAATTGCCCCCATCTAAATGCCAATAAATTTCCACCTCAGCACATTTGGAGATAAACTATTGAATGTGATATGATGAACTATTGAATTGAAATGCTGGTTAAAAAAAAGGATGGAAATACTTTGCATAGAAAACTATATCTAGGACCTAGGAATAGACAGTTTGAGTTTTAATGTGGACAGTATAGCTGAGATTGATAACACCACCCATCTGTTATATTTGTCTCAGTGATGTATGCGTGGGGCTATGCTAAGTGTTACAAATTAAGCGGTGGAATAAAACCAATTGAAGGGATTTCACAACACATACAATGCTCTTTTAAGATTGTGTGCCATAAGTTGGATTTGGAAAAAAAAGTTGAACCTTAAAATTATTGAATTGAAAATGTCATTCATCATGTATAATGGTTGGTTTTGATGATGAGAAGCCCTTTATATAGTATGTTTCTATCCTGCCTTTGGAACCTCATTATTAATCACAGATCGGTGTTTACATTACAGGTAAATTGAGAGGTTCTGAATATTGTTCTCAGATCAAAGTTCTTTGTTCATTTGAACAATTGTGTCATTTTTTTATGTTTGCAAGCAGGAATTGTGTTTATGAAGTAACCGAGATTAACCAGTAGAGGGCTGTCTGTGCAGTAAATGCACAGAAACTTGATGATCAGACAATGGGTAATCTTTATAGTACAATGCCACTCTATGTTTAGAAACATAATTTAATATTTAATATTTTTGTCTAATCACTAGAGATATCTTAATAGATATTGAGAGTGTGAAACAGAAAATGTTTGAAATATGGCAACGTAAGAGTTAAGTCAGCAAGCATTTACTGATGTGACGGACAGGGTTTAATTATTCTGTGTCGCCAAGCCTCATGTGGTCTTGAAAAGAATGGATTGTTCTCCCCCACTCTGTTCTCACAATGTAATGCAACATCATTTGCTTTTTTGATTTTCCTTCGCTTAGCTCTCTTATATTTCAACTCAAATCATGATACTGGTATATTCACATTAAACCTCAAAAATATATCTGATTAAATAATCATTCCCATTTATTTCAGTCTCAACTGGTAGACAAACCATGAATTTACATCAAAAATCCCAAATCTTTATGAATGATTCACGAAAGACCAAAAACCACTTAAAAAACTAAATATTGAAACCAGTGTGTGCCACGCGTCCGTCTCAAATACGTACGGGAGAGGTCCGGGCACGCCCATCAGCACCGGCTGAGGATCAGGCTAATTACAAACGACCTGTGATCCCTCAGTCAGTTGGTCGAGGAGCCGGGCGAGAGAACGGGGGGGGGGGGGGGGGGGGGG
>JAOVYW010027542.1:0-12895 GCA_025775045.1 Hiodon tergisus | reverse complement strand
CGTACAGTGATCTCTTATCTCAAAGTCAGAGAGACACCAGACTGCCACCCGTGTGTGTGTGTGTGTGTGTGTGTGTGGTGTGTGTGGGGGGTCATAAAATACAGTCTAATATTATATCACTATACAGTATAATAAATCAATCAAGACACAAGAGCGTGTAAGTTATTGTAATAAGGCACTATGCTGAGCAGAGGCTCCAGTAATCACTTTAACACAGACTCTCGTGTCTTACTGCCTTAATAAAACGGGGATTCATACGGGGATTTTTTGCATTTAGACCACAATCTAACAAAGTTTTCATTATTACAGTAAACATGAATTCCCTGGCTATATGTAACTATTAAAACCGTTCTATTAAAATTATCAGGGGATTAGATAAGTACGCTGTATGTCATTTTGTATGTCAACAGGAGGGCTGGAACGCAAACTGACCAACAGAGACAAGGGATCCGCTTTATAATGTTTTTTAAATGCAATCAAATTCAATTAAAAGGATCTCACCCAAGACCAGAAAGAAAAGGCCAAATGACGTAAACGTATCCGCACATCATAAAAAATTCACGGAAGTTTTAAGGTCTCCAGAAGTATTTAATTTCCTCATCCATAAAACATTTCCCCACAGAGTAAATGTGTCTCCCCGTAAAAAAAAATCTGCGCTACTTCGATGACAAATGCAATCGATGAACGACAGAAATGGAGTGTCAACGTTACCTTTATTCAACACTACACGCACACAGACATCACTTTCTACGCAAGTCAGGAAATGTTCTGCTGTCACTTTCTTTATTTGGACCAGAGAACCTCAGGAGACAAGCTTGTGTGATATCCCTGGTCCTCGAGATCCACAGTGTCTGTAGGGCTTTCAACCTTCTTCTCATTAGCATCTGATTTTTATCTAGAAACAACAGGGGGGTCTAATCCAAATGACAGATTTCTCGACCCCTCTAATGGACAAAGGAGACCATTAGCCACAGTGAAAGCGCTGTACAGACCAGGGCTTTGCTAGATTTTTTGCTTCTAGGGCAGTCGTTTTTTGGGCGTAGTGCTTAAATGCTCTGCTGGAATAAAAAATTAAGATCTTACACACGTCTGTGGCCGGGGAACCCCCCACGGTTCGGCACTGACTCACCCTGAAGGAGAGCTCTAGGTTCTCTCCTCCCCACACCTCCATCCCCATGTCGTACGTGCCCAGGTACTCAAAGTAAGCTTTGCTCACAGCAAACAGGCCCCCTGCCATGGTGGGAGACCTGACCAAGAGAGATTACAGGTTGATCCATCTGAAATAAATCTCTACATCTTAAATTTTGCCGTTGCCACAGCAACCGACGACGACAGCGCACGGCTATCAGCAGTATGGTCCTGCCCGCACCTGATGGGGTCGATGCGCGAATGCCGTCTCTTGCGTTCCTCCTCGGGCACGGCGTGCCACTGGAAGGTCAGCCTCCAATCAAAGCCGCCGATCATGGGCTCCCCCGTCTGCATGTAGAACTCGAAGGTGTTCCAGTCGATGGTGTCGATGACGGGACACACGATGGTGCTCTCGTTTTCAGCGATTCTAAAGCCGAGGGAGAGGCGCGCAGCAGGCCGGCATTAACAACGCGGTCGATGGCGCAAAAGTGCACTTTTTAAAATAAAAATGTAAATCATCGAAAGATCCCACGTGTGCTTGCAAAATGAGGATCGCTTAAAGGTTGTAGGAAGGCCAATCAGGGACCAACTAAAAACACGGAGCTGGCGACGTGGGTCCGACCGTACCCAGCCACAATTAGTCAGACGGGACAGGACGGCGGTGACCCACCTTTCTAGCAGGGGCTCGATCCAGCCAGGCACGCACTCACAGTGGCAGTCCAGGAAGGTCAGGACGTCCCCGGTGGCGTAAGTGGCGCCAATGAGCCGCGCACGCACAAGCCCCTCCCGCTTCTTGGTCCTGATGAGCCGCACCCGCTCCAGGTCGCTGATATACTCTGCCAACTGCGTCTTCAGGTAGCCTGAAATTCACGTGGGGCACTCAGAGCCGGTCGTCCAGGAGACGTTAACACCTGGCATCGTCTGCCCCCATCAACCAGACTAATGGCATTAAATGGTCCTGAACACCAGCGACACCGGGGACCAAGGTTAACCTTTGACTTCATTCCAGGCATCCTCTGCCTCTTTCTTCATTCAATAAAAAAATTAAAAAATTAAAAAACTAGACGGGTGACGGCTGCCCACCTCGGTCACTGAGATCGTCCACCAGGATTATCTCCTTCAGCAGGATGGCGGGCGTGGTCTCCAAAACGCTGTGAATGGTCCTCAGCAGAGTGGACCAGGCCTCGTTGTAGAACGCTATTATCACGGAAGTTGTAGGCAGCTTTCGATATTCAAACAGTTTCTCCTTGCATCTGAAATTCAGAGAGGACGGGGAAAGCACAAGCCGCGTTTAATCTCAGACGCTCTGTCCTGTGCTTTGGTGGGAAGTGTGTGAAATATCGAGGGTCTGCGTTAATAGGGTGTCATTCGCGTATTCTCGGAGAGATGTTTCAAACAAACTGTATGTCAGCAGAACAATTTCGAGAGGCTGCACACAACATTCCCAATTCAGGATCTTGGTTAAATTACATTTTTTACCCATGCTTTTAAAACTTTATTCAGTTTAGAAGAAAATTGTTTGTTACAACATACTAATAATTAAATAGTAAACACATGCGTGTGCATTAAAATGACATAAACATTTCAATAATCGACACAATATTAACAACACAGATGAGAAACGAGAGGAAGTTGCACTGATTCACCAAGTCTAAAAATAATGACAAATGAGAGCTTATTAAACACCAGCAAGACTCAACACAGAGTCATGGGAAGACCACGGCCACCGTGAATATCCACTTTTCCCCGACACTGTGATGCCATAGGCTGGAAACCCAGCTGGAGAAGTGAACGCACTTGAGTGTTTAGTTCCACTGTAAGCATTGTAAGAAGAGGGACTGGCAGAACATAATATAAACTAAAATGTGACAATGCATTGCTCTGAACCATAACGCGGCCCTGTTCCAGCACAACACAAGCCCAGATGGGGTTTATTTTGGACAACATCACGCTATATACACTTTCAGTGTGTGTTGACCTTGCTTTTTCGAGAGATTCAACTTTATTTTTAGCTTAAAAACAACTCCAATACATGTCTGAACCGTGTTTGTCATCACACTTCTAGCAAGGCCAGCATTTATTTAGAGGAAGGGATGACAGTGCACAGAGAAACCGCCAAGTTTCTGCACCAGAAGACATCTGTCTGAAACAGGTCGACCACTGAGGTTTATGGAGGCAGGGTTTGTGCTCCACAGGGTTGTGCCCGGTCAGCCAGGGAGGGTTGGTGGATCTATGTACGGCAGCCCATCTCCACGGGGTCATGTCCGGTCAGCCAGGAAGCGTGGGTTTGTACTGTGACCTGTCAGCCAGGAAGGAGGGATTTCGGGGGATACTCACTCATGCATCCTGTTGTCCTGGATGTGGCGGTGCAGTGAGATCTTGTCGCTGACGTAAATGTTGATGGCATAGCGCTCCAAGCTGTCCTCCTCCTTCTTCTTCTGCTCATTGTCCAGGCTGAGGCGGGTGGCCTTCCCCCATTCGCCAAAGGCTGCGGGGTCGGGCGAGGCCTTGATGTACACGGGTCGGGCCAGCTGCTCTCTGCTCTCCTCAGCGGGGGCTGCCCGCCTCCCCAGGAGGCTGCGTGCGCCGCGCTCGTCCTCGTCCCCCCCGCCCGGAGCCCCCGGGGAGGAGGAGAAACGCACCAGCAGTGCGTAGGCCAGCCACACCACGGACAGCAGGAGGCCGGCCCTCGCCAGGAGGCCCAACCTCCGCGAGCAGTGCAACCTCATCGCCCCGGCGACCTCTCACTCGCCAATCAAACAGTCCAGGCCTCGCCCACTGCATAACAAAGGAAAAAATTACACACCCCATTCTGGGCCAAGGGGCGTGGCCCAAGTAGTAAATTTTTTTTGCAACAGTACAAGGAGAATACTCCCTTAAATATTGTCAAGGGGTGCAGTCTTAAGTACGTTTTAAAATCCTCCATTAATAGCATCTACTTCGGTAAATGAAACAATTATTTCTCTAGTGTCTTTTTTGCCGTAAAATTTTGTTCAATTAATACCAAGATAACGATGTTATAATAATAATCATCACCACTCTAATTTCTATGTATTCTGGTGCAGTGACAAAAAAATATGTGAATACGTGCTGACAGAAAAAGTGAAATAGCGTGCATGGTGTTTAAATGCCCTACAATGTACAAAGCTTAAAATGTTACTATAG
This sequence comes from Hiodon tergisus, assembly GCA_025775045.1. Taxonomy (NCBI): domain Eukaryota; kingdom Metazoa; phylum Chordata; class Actinopteri; order Hiodontiformes; family Hiodontidae; genus Hiodon; species Hiodon tergisus. The sequence continues at coordinate 8,602 of JAOVYW010027542.1, read as the reverse complement.
TGTCCACATCCTTTTTTAGAACTGTATCCACTCTTAAACAGCCCTTTCTCAGACTGTTGATGCAAAGCGAACCAGGTGCAAATCATGCATAAATAAATAAAACTACACAATATACCAGGAGGCCCAATAAGACACGCATAACACACATTATACAGCGACATACATTGGTTTATGTTGTCGTACGCCTCTTTACACGCACGTATGCCACTGTACGCTCGTGTATGGCGAATCCATTTTATGGTTTGTGATGTTAACATCACAAAGTGCTGCACAGTGTAGCAGAGGTCCACCAGCACTCACACACTTAGGAGGGCCGGTTCAGGCTGTCCCTGTATACAAATATGTGCCTGTGATATTTGTGCAGAGTAAACATCCTGGTGGAGGTTAATTACGGAATGTTATAACCCAGGAACTTTCTACTACAGACGGGCTAAAATTGCAATACGAACATGACTGATGATGTCAATTTGAAATGATTGATTTAATCTGACTGAATTTCGTTCACATGCTTTAAAAAAAAAAGTGAACAAGGCCTGTAATATGGGGTGAGGTGCAATTGGAGCAATCTATTAAGATATATCTAAAAGTAATTCAGGGAAGGGTTTAAAGAGCGAAAAAGAATACCTAGCCACATGGTCTAATGAAAAGACAAAGGGCCAATAGTTAAGCAAATGACATCTGGAGGAAGGGAGATTCCTATAAGCTATAAGCTATACAACCAGATCAAAAAACCTTAATCAGCTTCCGTCCTGACAATCAGGAGAAGCAACAGCATTGCCTTTTATTCTCCCAAAAGGAACAAAATGGCATTAATGTTTCTTGCAATGTGCTACAGTTCTTGACATTGGCTGAAAATGTCGATGTAACCGTACACACCTAATCAGTAAAAAAGAAAAAGGACAAGTCTCATTTATATTCCTTTTCCCATTTTTCACTTAAAATTTGGGGATAATCATTTCCTGGCGCCCAAGACTCTGGATGCTTTGGAAGGGCCTGCGCACTCAGTTAGGAGTGGAAAAATGACACACAAAAAGCCCATTTACCAGGTATCCAGCTGAAGCGCCATATCCTGTACATCTGATATCCTGGAGAACGCATGAGCCTTGTGTGGCCTAACAAGAAACAAAGTTAAAATAAATGCTATTTGCAGCCAGTGGGCGGGGGGTAATTAACTAAGGATCCAGGAGGCATGCCGGCGTCGTCTAAAACGCTCCACGACAGCCGTCGACAAACAAAAAAGAGGAGAGCACCCGAATGGTTAAGTAAATTGAGTGAAATCCAACCCGCAGACCAGAAGGACAACATTTGCGAAGCAGCCACTGGTGTTGGGGGAACTTCAATTGATTGGGGGGGGTTTAACTCCGATACCATCGGGGGCTGTCTTACCCACACCTGCATACTGTCTCGTCGCCACAGAGGCCAAAAATGTCTGTGTTGCCAGAGTTTTGCAGTTCTGTATGAAACTGCAGTCTGAAAGTCAGATGCAACAGTTCGATGTCCTTTAATGAACTCAGTGTTTGAATAGCATGTAAATGCGCTTATAGATAATGCGGAAACTTATTCTTATCAATAGAAAGAATAAGAAAGTAAGTTATTTTTTTCATGAGTCTCATGTAAAACTTGTGGTCCTTGGTTACGTTGGACTGTTAATGTATTTGAATTAATATGGGTTGCCTTATAAAAGAGAAAAATGAATGTAGCCAATTTGCTTTCGTTAACTTGAACTTCCAGCCTCCTCAAACCTGTGAACATAATGGGTGTAACGTATTTTGTAATACTGTAAATCATGTAAAACGACATTTAAGTCTTTCCGTGGTTTTGTGGTAAATTGTCATTCTTTTTCCTAAAGGCTGAAAAATTACATTAGCTTTAACATCATTTAACATACTGACAAGTATGTATTAAGAACATGCACTTCTTAGCTAATAAAAAGTTCTAAAAAGTTTTATGTTCTTAAAAAAAATTTTAAAAATTAAAAACCCTAATATTTTAGCAGGTGCTCTAACGCGGGTGTAGTAGTTAGTTTTTGGCAGATACATTTTACCCGCCCTGATCAAAATGTTTACGTCGAAGACGTCACACCCCACTGTACAATTCCCCACGGGTGTGTTCAAGAGGCCCTTTTGCACCCACAGCAGGCCCTTTTAACAAAATGATCAGTTGTATGCAATTTGTAATGTTATGTCGCTACGTACAGTAGGAAAGGACTCACGCCTAAATTGGGCGTGTGGCACCGTGTCGTCAGAAACGATTTACCATATTGGAAGCTGCTACACAATTCAATGCGTGCCCAATTCTTAAGTCTTTAATTTCTCTACAGCCAACAGCCCGATTTGAGCACTGAATAACAATTTGGTTAAAAATTATACCACCAATGCGGTATTAGCTGCAGACAGCACAAGTAGATTCGCACACTCTTCAGAAAATAAGTACTTAACGATATTACGAAGAAGAAAAAAACTCAATTACTCAATTGGATTAACCCGAGTTGCTGCAGGCTGAAGAAGCAATACCGGTTCCCAGGAGTCAACAGCATGGATAATTACAACGCTCTCCGACAAAGAAACAGGGAAATCGTACCCGTCATAACTATATGACTGTGCTGACTAATTAAATAAGTTGGCTACAATTATTTTAAATGATGCAATGTTATGCAGCGCATTTTTAAAATAACAAATATACAGTTTAAATGCAACTAGGCAGGCAATTTAGAGGACAGACATAAAAGGACAAGTATCCCAGCGGATACTAATAATCGATTATCGGAAAATTAACGTAATTGTGAATTGCCCTATTGATAATTAATAGTTAGATAGCATAACAAAGCAAGCTTTCCTCTGAGAATACTTTGAACTTCTTTACTACAGAATCAATAATGTCTCCGCGGATAATACAATTTCGAGTCGATTCAATGACTTACCTAGTCACTGCACTACATTCCGATGCCAGTAAAAGTGTTAATGTACTTAGAGAAATAGCTCGCTATAAATATGAGCTAGCTGCCCTGCTAGCTAGCGCTGTCAGCATAACCACATCCTCCTCCACGTTGAAAAAGTCAACGCGTACAGTGTGGGTTTGTGTATTCAATCAGATCAACGCAAAACGTTGACAACTAAAATAGTTTCGCGACTTGATTCTTTCGGTTCAGGGAAAAAAGAGAGTAACACACGTTGTAATAATTTCACCAATAAATGTCAACGCTGCCTTTAAAAAATTTCTAACAAAAATATCGCTGGTCGCAGCACGTCTTTCTTCTGTCGGCTTCCCCGACAGATCTCCAGGAAGTTTTCGAATTCGATGAGCGTTTTTCTATAGTTGACGCTTGACTGAAGCATTGTGGGATATGCCGAATACAGTTCACCTTTTACAGCGTTGTGGCAGTAATAAAATATCCATGTTAGATTACGTCCGAACTTTTTTCTGTCTGTCTAGTAAAAATGTAGAGTAATTAATGTAAGTTGTTAAAGGGGTTTCAAAATGTTTGAATATTTCAAGTGCTATTAATGTTGTGATTAAAATAGTGTCCAACAGATTTAAAATGTGATATATTCAATATTATAGAAATGTTGTATATACGTTTATGTCAATGGGAATCGTTACTGAGTTACTTCCTGTCATTGTTAAACACGGGGTTGCCATGTATTTTTTTAAATCCCCATTTGTAATAGTCGTGTCAATCAAAAATCCAAGTCTTTGGGTGTCTTACGCAATTTACAATGGTGTTGTTGGTTGTTTTTTTATTTTGTTTTTTGATGTAAGATGGATTAATATTTTCACGCTACATTTAAATATTGTTTGATCAGCCAGACATGGATATTTTAATTATTGTGCCGGTCGTAAGTAAAATCAGTAAGTGTAAATGACAGCATGTAAAGACTCCAAACTTAGCATGTGCTGTTTATCCTGCATTGGAGCTCATTTGTTAGACTTAATGATTAATTTGGTTTCCTCACAGTACCCGCACATTCTTTATGTATGGTCCAGCTATTTAGGAAGCTTGATATTGTAGCGTTTTTCGGAGTGCTACTACTCTGCTGGGTTCAAGCAAGGAGTCGGACACCAATTTCAACAGAAAGACGTGCTCTTTATTTACACAGGCGCTTACGACCCCCTTGACTAAGGCGGAACTGGCAGTGAAAAGAACTGACAATACAGTAGAAAACACAGAAAAGCAGTTCACGGTGAGGTAACTAAATCTTAACCGCAAAAGCACAACACGATACAGCTAGCTAAACTATAACACAACGCCATTAAAAGACGGAACTTTTAACACGCAATTTGCATTATTAACAGTTCGGGGGCCAGGCTTCCCAGCAGCCCCCTCGGGGATGGTTGAACGCCATTGGCGGGGGAAGCGCTGCTTTCCATCACCGTTACAATATTGTTTAATCTTGCAAAGCAAAACCAGGTGTCAGGGGGAACGGGGAAACAGCAGGTCACACACAAGAACAACATTGCTTTGATACATGGTTTATTTTGTAAATTCAGACTTCCAACTGTTACAGCTAGGAGTCTCTTTGATCCGTTTTTTATCTCTTGTAACTCGTTAAAATTGATTATAATTTGTCATAAGACATTTTCTATTATTAGGTGTTTAAAATAATAATTATACAATGATATGGCTGCGTGCTTGGGCGGTTAGAAGCTCTTTTCATCTTCAGTGTGTTTGCTCACAATATTAGTTGTGACAACCACGGGGCGTACTGGCTGAGCCGCACGCAACAAAGAGAGCGAGGAATGCACACAGGAAAAGATCGGGCCCGCTCGTAATTCGAGTCCGGTTCTTTATTCGGCACCCTCGTGCCGTAAAGCGCAACACAAAAGTCTTCCCGGTTTGGGGTATAAAGCCACGAAAAAATACCCAAAAAAATCCTCCCAGATCGGGGCAATTAGTCGTAGGCCGGAGCTGTAAACACACAGCACACGTTTTCCACGTTCGGCACTCGCTACCTTAGCTTTACTCTCACCTGTAGCTTCCCCGGTGCCGACCTCTTCTCCTTGTTTCTGCCGGCTTTTGTTATTTCCCTCCCCAATCAGCCGATGCGTGTCAGGCTGTGCCGGTGATTGCTGGGGAGGGAAAGTACCGCCCCTCAAGAACCTGCCCCCGAGCTTGAGGGGGGAGCGGCTTCTGCCGCATCTGCCGTCCGTAAGCCCCGGGGTTGACACACAGTACAATTGTTTTTAAGCGCTTTTGTTTGTAGCATTCCATGTATGAACGGTGCTAAATAAATACAGTTATTATTATTATTTATAAAAACTTCTACACAAAAGTTATTTTGGATCCCAAGAGTTACTTCAACCAATGATCATTCTGATGCCAAAAACCATTACAATTACTTATTATTCTATTCACATAAAACCACAAGGATACTGTGGGGAAATCCCTACTCTATGAGTTGCCCTGCTCGCGATTTGATCCAGCAACAGCATGTCTGATACTACTGTTTATTGAGTTCCTATGGTCAAATAAATATAGAAATGCAATGGGGTTTTTTTAAAAATTGTGTCTGTAAGATAAACATTCCAGAGGCAGCTGCTTTTACCACCGCACGTGTGTTTTCATTGGTTTGCTTTAAAAGTTTTTATTTGCATTGCTTGGTTTACATTGACATAGTTCAGTTCATATTTAAATAGCTCGGTTCACAAATTTAATCGCACTGTTAACATTTACATAGCTCGGCTCACATTTACATGGTACGGTTTACATAGCTCGGTTTACGCTTACATAGCTTGGTTCGCATTTACGTAGCTCTGCTCACATATATAAAGCTCAGTATACACTTAAATAGCTCGGGTCACATTTACATAGAACTTTACCTTTAACATAGTTAGCTTTAGATTTGCGTAGCTCTGCTCACATTTACGAACCTCAGTTTACACTTACATGGCTCGGGTCACATAGCACATATGACTACTCGGGTTACATAGCACGGTACATTTACTGAGGTCAGCTCACATTTACATAGCACAGTTTACGTAGCACGGTTTACATTTACATAGCTTGGTTTATATATACATAGCAAGGTTTATATGTACATAACTAAGTTCACATTTAAGTATCTAGGTTTATATTTAGTAGTTGTCTGGCAAATGCTCTCATCCAGAGGTGCATATTGTTCTGGATCAAAGGGGATTGTTTTCATTTCGCTCCTGATGATAATACTGTTACGTTCTGCCCTCTAATTATTATAGATAGGCCATAAATAGGCCAGGATGGCAGATCTTATAAGCTGCCACCCTGGCCTATTTATGCTTATATGAATTCAATTATTTGCCATAAGACTCTGGTGGTTTCCAAGTGTGTACATTCCACATTATTTTAACATTAGTCAAATTACATTTATGTTACAGAAAAAAGTGTAATATTTTAAAGATGGAAACAAAATAAACCTTTTTTTGAAAAATAGATTATTCAGACAGTTGTGACTACTTAAATTTAATTAATTAGTTGAAATATTCTGGATACATGGAGAAGAGTGCTTATGGCAGGAGTTATTATATTAATAAATAATATAAATAAATAAATACAGTTTCAGAATGGCTTCAGAGTGACTCTGCTTTATTACTGGTATCTGCTAGCTGTGAAAACTGGACTTAGACCTCACTGTGACTGTTTAACTGGGCTGATGAGGTATAGAGCCTATGGGAAAAGCTTAATGATGATCTTATTCCAGTTGTATTTCATTGTACGTCATGTTTGTTTCATCAAATTTCACAGAAAAAATCCATCAGTAGGGATAATAGATTATGAATTTAGATATACGTTAGGGGATGGGTTTGCTTGTGTAAAGTCATGTGCAAAATGAAAAATTGTACACAATAGGGAGGTAACGTTGATCCATAGTAATACTAACATATGAAAATATAACTCTACAAGTGGTAAATAAATATGGATTCTCATGGCAAATTCACAAAATCCATACAGATCTCTCAAAAAATCTGTTCTGTCAGGGCTGGAAATACTTGAATCCCGCCTCTGACTGTAGAAACTATTTTAAAATGCCAAATCACCACATAATATAGATAATCAAAGAGCCAACAAAAGTGTGGAGTTATATGTGGGTTTTTTCAGTTCATTGGTTTGTTATATTTACCATGATAATATAATAATTTATAGGGGTGAGCCGACAGCAGGATAAGCTGCTACTCAGCCAACTCCACCTCCTCTGAACAGGCTTAGTTACTTCTGGTGAATCATTGGCTTTGTTTGCAGATTTGAAAGGTGAGAAACTGCAAAGGTGCTGGACTGCTGCAGAGCTGGAATTTTCCTTTTCCTCTGAGGCTTTACTGGTTTAATGTCCCACGATTTATTGCCTGGCCCAGCTCATTTTAAATTTGCTTGAGCTCTGAGGAAGTGGCTATGTTGTAATTCTGGCTTGGAAACAGTTTATTAATATAATAATTCTATAAGCATGTTAAGTGTAAATATATTGTATAAAATATATTGCTATTCTGTTTTAGAATGTTTCTCATTTAACGTACGATATTCACTGGGAAAAAAATTGGACATAGAATCTACCCCTCATTGACATAATACACGAATGACACCACCCAGACAGACGTTTTGCTCTGAAATAAAGAGTATTTGTCGCAATCTTCCGGCAATGAACCAAAATCTGGAAACCAATTAAATTACAAGTTATGTACACATAGGGCAAAGAGAATGTGGTCATTGTCACAGACAGTTTGAGTTCTGGTTGTTAGGAAGGTGTTGCAACATTTTTCCATTGACGTGTTAACCCTCACAGAATATTCTCAAAGAAGGAAGGGTATGTTCCTTTTGACAAACAGGAAGTAAGCAAGGTCTTTCAGAGAATATGCTTATGGGGAAGTAGATATTAAAGATGGAAATAATATGTAGGCCTACACATATACCTACTCTGCATTGTTTATAATTTTTGGCACCCATTACTCAGTTTACTAAGCCTCATAACTTTACAACCACTCTCCACAACTTTTCCACATGTGTTTGAAGGGGCTTGAAGCTTTATCAAGCAGTGCACAGCCTCTATAAAGTGTCACTTTATAAGTGCCTCTGTCACACCCACCTTGTTTGATAAGGTGTTTTTTGTCCTCCACACCTGTTCCTGGTTCTGCCGGAATCGCCTTGCACTGTTCCAACCTGTTGTGTGGCAGCTGCGTCACAGCTGTGACACTTGAGTGAGACTGAATAAATGTCTTTTCTATCCTTTGAGTTTTCTGGGATTTTATTTTCAGTCAGTCATTCATTGCTGTGTGAACAAGTGTTGAATTTTATTTTATTTTATTTTATTCAACAAAATCTGAATAGTTTCCATGCTGATATTAGTATATAGTTCATTCTGTTGGTGTTGCACACTTCATCCTCTTTTATATCCTTTAAAAAGAAAATCATGGTATGTAACATATAACAAATTTAATTTAAACCTCTAATTCATTAATACAAATCTATAACAGCAAATTTACCGATTAAGATCTTGAAAAAGACTTTATAGATTAAAAACGTTTATGCATGTAAACATACTGCGGGAGAACCAGTTGTACTAGTCTCTCTCTCTCTCTCTCTCTCTCTCTCTCTCTCTCTCTCTCTCTCTCTCTCTCTCTCTCTCTCTCTATCTCTCTC
>JAOVYW010027522.1:10926-28354 GCA_025775045.1 Hiodon tergisus | reverse complement strand
CAGAGTTCTGTCCTGGAACTGTCAGCCAGTCAGATTGAAGGTAAAGTTAACCTAAAGGAGAATAACCTGAAGGTAACCTATATGAATGTCAATGTGAGAAAATGCATGCATTGAGAACACAAACCAGTTCGTAGTGGCTATGTCTTCAAATAAAAGCACGCTTAATTTTAGGTTGTTGTTTGAGATGTCGGTGACGGAATGGAAGCTCATTAGTGAACATTTAGAACACCTTTGTTTGCGGTTATTAGTGGTCACTGGTCAGGGTGGCTGCAGAAGTGGAAAAATCTCAGACATGAACCTGCACCGTCTGCCTCCTGATGAGCAGTGGAAAGTTCCACTCCCAGCTCCGGGGACGACACCTTGTCCACTGGACATCTAAAACAGAAGGGCCCCAAGAGAGGGCTTCTCACACATACACACGCTCAGACACACACACACACACACACACACACACACACGCACACACAGGCACACGCGCACACACACAAACACACATACACACGCTCAGACACACACACACACACGCTCACATTCACATGCTCACAGTTACACACACTCACATTCACACGCTCACACACACACACACACACACTCACATTCACACGCTCACAAGCTCACACACTCACATTCACACGCTCACACAGTTACACACACTCACATTCACACGCTCACACACACACACACTCACATTCACACGCTCACACACACACACACACGCTCACATTCACATGCTCACAGTTACACACACTCACATTCACACGCTCACACAGTTACACACACTCACATTCACACGCTCATACAGTTACACACGTTCACACACTCACATGCTCACACACACACGCTCGCATGCTCACATTCACACGGTTACACACACTCACATTCACACGCTCACACAGTTACCCTCACTCACATTCAAACGCTCACACACACACACACACTCACATTCACACGCTCACACAGTTACCCTCACTCACATTCAAACGCTCACACACACACACACACTCACATTCACACGCTCACACAGTTACCCTCACTCACATTCAAACGTTCACACACACACACTCACATTCACACGCTCACACAGTTACACACACTCACATTCACACACACAGTTACACTCACTCACACATGCACACACTTAAACAGTTAAACATATTCGCATTCACGCACCCACACACTCACACACACACACACCCACAAAGGCACACATAGAGAAGCTATTTATCATTTGTGTCTTTATAAGGGAAACTCACCTCAGTTAGTAATTATGACATCATGCACAGGCCACCTGATTTCATCAGCATTTTGAGTTCAACCGTAAATGTATGTCGGAATTATGTATTGTGTATAAGTCAATATCTTGTCAAGTATAAGTCAATAAGTATTTTATGGGCTTGTTTGTGATCGGCTGACAGGAAACCTGCTTACTATTTACTCAAACAAAAATCTTTACTGGCATTAACATCAGTCAAAAGATGCTTAAATAGGACTTCCGCTAATGTGAGAATATCCACGAAGCCACGTTAGGTTATTCTGCAGCAATATCTCTTTCCTTATCCCTGTGTGTTTGGTAGAGCAAAACACCAGATAACCCATGGTGGAGGCACGTCACACATCTGTCCAATCAGATAATATCTGTTTTTCCCCTTTCCACAGATTGTTCCATAACAAGGCCTCTCCACTGGTCACACTAAGGAAAAGTCTTCAAAGTGCATCGTCAGATAAGCGACTTAGCGCTTTAAAGATTACTGTTTCTGTTCAGTGCTTATTCCTTCCCTGGTCAGCTGTTTTGCATAGGAGGAAGAGCATGAGAACACGGAGGTACTGCCCTGGCCGCTTCCGCCTATGCCCGTCAACTGGCACCATGTGCCTAATCCCCCCTGGTAGCGACCGGCTATCGTCTTCCAGCAGATCAGATCCTGCAAACGAGTGGCTTGCATACACCACGCCCTCCTTACGAAATGTCTCCCGTCCTCCTGCTGTTCGTGGATGTTTCTGTTTGAGGGGCGAGGACAGAACCCACAGAATATAATAGGACTTATCTTCCTCGAGGCGGCGTTACGTGATAGGATTAATCCCTTCAGACAGTGTTACATTAATTGTTCTGCAGTGTTACATGATAAGACTAATCCCCCTCTAGACAGTGTTACATGATCGGACTAATGCCACTCTTGGCTGTATTACATGATAGGACTATTCCCCCTCTGGGTAGTGTTATGTGCTTAACCCTCCTAAAGGATTATGGGCTGCGCTTTTCACAGGTTTAGCACACCCAGGTTCTGTAGTTTGTTTCATTGTGTCTTTTTTCCATTCATCACTTTGATTTCTCATTTGATCTGCTGGAGGGGTTTTCTGTCAGAATACCCCCTCTGTACAGTAGAGGTTATTGTGGTACCCGAACCCTGATGTGAAACCCGAGTCCTGATGTGAAGCCCGAGTCCTGATGTGAAGCCTGAACCCTGGAGTGAAGCCTGAAGCCTGATGTGAAGCCCGAGTCCTGATGTGAAGCCCGAACCCTGATGTGAAGCCCGAACCCTGATGTGAAACCTGAACCCTGATGTGAAGCCCAAGTCCTGATGTGAAGCCCTGAACCCTGATGTGAAGCCTGAACCCTGGAGTGAAGCCTGAACCCTGGAGTGAAACCTGAACCCTGATGTGAAGCCCAAGTCCTGATGTGAAGCCCAAGTCCTGATGTGAAACCCTGAACCCTGATGTGAAGCCTGAACCCTGGAGTGAAGCCTGAACCCTGGAGTGAAGCCTGAACCCTGGAGTGAAGCCTGAACCCTGGAGTGAAGCCTGAACCCTGGAGTGAACCCTGGGGTGTTCTTCCCTCGGCACCCCCAGCCCCAGCCAGGCTTTCACTGCTCCTCGGACTAGTAGACAAGGAACGGAGCGGCGCTTAGATTTAGCTGCCAGTATAATTAGCAAACGCTAAAAATATCTGTCTCATCAGCTACTGTGGTAACAAACATTGTTGGGCCTCCAGGCTCTGGCAGCTGTTCACAGCAGAGTGTAAATCAACAATTGGGGGTCTGTTAAGGGGGCTTCCACACTTCGGAGCAGGGGAACAATTTGTTGACACCACTCCGTCACAATCCACTGAGACAGGTGTTGGACTGTATTTCCTTATTTTGCTTCTGGGGAACAAATATGGCTGTGTACATAACTCCTCACGGACCACATTAGAACCCTGCACTGAAGGTTGGGGGGTAGGGACACACACAGAACTTAGCCATCCATGATAACACGTGCTTTGGTTCGTTTGGAGGCAGGATCCAAGGTTCAGTTTAACCGTAGCAATCTGGTGGAGAACATGGACATTGAAACCTTTCTTTTTGGATCCAGACTGCTTGCTGTGGAGTGAGATGGTATTATTTTTGCTAACAGATTTAGTCTCATGGAAATATCACAACCATACAAGGCATATCACTATCACTGTAACCATCCGAGCAATCTTCATTGATGACAAGATTTTATTAATGTAGGATATTTGTTGCTTTGAGGTGTCTGAGAAGTGTCCAGAGTCTCTTAACCTGGACTTCTGTCTCTGTACATAATGGCATTCAGAACCATCTGGGCCATGCAAGGGGGGTGGGTGAAAGAAGCCCATAGCACCACAGGTCTGTCACCATCAAACTGCCCTGAGTGTAAAATAAGTTATGCAAATGACTGTTTCCCCACTTCTCTCCTTTGACCTGGATTCAGAGGTTCACACATGGCACTTGCATCGTCCTGGTCGTATCTTTTGATTGACCGTTGTGAGCGCCCTGTTTAGTTACAGCATCTTGTTGGCGTATTCGGTTCCCCAAGCTGAGTGTTGAGAATAAGAAATCTGAAATGCGGAGAGAGGACGAGATGAGGTTGACACTACGGATCTTCAGCAGTCTGCCGTGTGCTTGTGAAGCGTATCTCCCCGGGCCTAGCCTCACCACTCACCATCACAATTACAAACTAATGAGCTGGCGGTAAAGATTGGGCCCGCCTGTTTGTGCGTGAGTCTCGGTCCCTGATTTAGGTGTGTGAACATTCAGGATCAGTAACAGTACGTGTGAAGCTTCGTCCTGCTGATGTGCGTCTGTGACAGCGGCACTCTGTTCCGCGTGCCAGCAGGAACACTTTCCCTGCCAGCCACTCAGATTTACATACCCGTCCAGCCTTCCAACCAACGCAGTCCCTCTTTCGGTAATCACTGGAGGAGTGTGGGGAATGGTGGCCCCTTTGGGGAGTGAGTGCCTGGGGGGGACAAAGGCAGACCCTTCGCTCCGACACCTGGGTGTGAATTTTCTCAGCGTGTCTTCAAGCCCTCACAGCCACAGTGCTATTGTGAACCCAGCTCTTTCATTAAACTCGTCAATACTGGGCTCTAAAGGGACCTCTGACTTCATGGGAACCAAGGGGGGAGGGTGTGAACCTGGGTGAGTCACCGGCCATTTGGATTACCTCCCAGCACGCGCGCACACACGCACGCACACACAGACACGCGTGCGCACACACGCGCACACACACAGACACGCGCGCGCGCACACACACGCACACACACAGACACGCACGCGCGCGCACACACGCACACACACAGACACGCGCGCGCACACACACACACACACACACACACACACACAGACACACGGGTGCCCTATTCACACCCCAGTTTAGTTCTCTTGGAATGCAGGCCCTAACTCGCTGGTGGTTATGTCCTATTAGGCCACACTTGACAGCGCTCACAGTCCCATCTGTCAGGAAGACGACAGGGGGAACCTGAGCTATCCTCATCACACGTGTCACATGTGCACAGATCTCCTTTGTTCTTTCAGAGGGTGGCATGCTAACTTCCTTTTTTCCAGTTCTGTTGACAGCATTTTTTGTGAGTGTTGAGAAGTACACTTGAAGAATGCAGTGAAAATGATGGGTGAAAACGGATGCAAACGAAGGCCATGTTTTGGTCGTAACTCAAAACAGATCACAACTTCGGCTCATTTGTGCCGGCCTGACTGTTTTTAACAGGCCAATGAGGCGGTCAAAAGAAATGCCCACCAGCAAACTCACTGATATGTACGGACCGTGCTGCTAGCAAAGAGCTGTTGTACTAACTGTCTGTCCCACTCTTTCAGATGCCTTTTCTGGGACCAGGGGAACAGTTTACTCAGTTTTTCTTTGTAGAATGAATTCTGTGTGTTCAGTTCTATTGTGAAAAATTCTCAGTAATTTATAATGATAATTAATAAAAATGTTTCAGTGGAACAGCACTGGCATTCAGTGGACTCTGATTACTGTGAAGAGTGATTACTGTAAAGAGTGATTACTGTAGTTATTACTGTTAAGAGCTATTACTGTAGAGTTATCACTGTGAAGAGTGATTACTGTAAAGACTGATTATTGTGAAGAGTGATTGCTGTTAAGTCTTCACGTGAGTTAGGCCTGTATGAGTTTATGAATGATTAAGGCCTGTATGAGTTTATGAATGATTAAGGCCTGTATGAGTTTATGAATGATTAAGGCCTGTATGAGGTTATGAATGATTAAGGCCTGTATAAGTTTATGTATGAGTGAGACATATATGAGTTTATGTATGAGTAAGGCCTGTATGAGTTTATGTATGAGTGAGGCCTGTATGAGTTTATGTATGAGTAAGGCCTGTATGCGTTTATGTATAAGTGAGACCTGTATGAGTTTATGTACGAGTGATGCCTGACTTGTTTCTCTGTTAAAAAATAAATTTAAACTGGCCTCCTGAGTGGTTGTATTAGCTAACCTATCTGGTTTGGCACAAAAGTGCTTGTGTGGAGCAGAGGCATGTAAAACTCCACTGCTCTTGTGTTTAGAAGGTTTTAGAACAGACACACGGCAGACAACCAGGAGAAGCTAATTCCTAAAATATGTAACCGTCAGAGAACAATTAAAATAAACCAACTGCCTTCCATTTCGTTGTCTGGCAAATGTGTCCAGAGCTGCAGGACTCCAGCAAAAGTCACCCGATGCTGGCCGGAACCAGCATTGCAGGAGGACTCTGGAGGCCCTCCCACCCCCACCCCCCCCTTCCTTTGGGGAGTTCAGCACCACTCCAGGGATGGACAGTTCCCGATCTTGCTGGAGCCTCAGATCCAGCCTGCCCCGCGGTCTTCACTACATGAAGCATGGCCAAGAAGCACTCCAAGTTCCCACGGCCACCTGGAGAATGCACACACTCACAGATGCCAGAGCCTACTTGGGTGGGATCACTACGGGTTTTGGCCATCTAGGTACCAGTGTAGGAGACAAGTGGCTGCATGATAGGTGATTGCCCGCACACAGCTGCACTGTACCGCCACCATGTATCTCCCAGAGGGGAACTGGGTGGAATCTGTCAATCAAATGGCGGGACAGGCGAATCTCCTGTGCCGTACTTTCCGGCACCAACAATGCCGGCCCTTATAAGGGGAGAACAATCGCGCATTGTGCCACCCAACCCATAAGTCTGGATTGAGCTCCAGCTCCCAGTGAGACTGTGTGACTCATCACCATTAATTGCTTGGAGACAAAGGCAGTCCTCTTGGAGAATTTTGCACTTAAATAACATAGCACTGTAGCGGGTGACCAATCCCACAAGTAACAGAACTGGCTGCCTTTTTTTGCTCTTCACTTCAGGGTTGAAAAGCTATCCTGAAACCAACAACTTCTGAGAAGCATTTCTAGCGGGGGCCACTAGGTGGCACTGCTGCATGTCCCGACCAGCAGTGTGCCCAGCGAATTCTGTCCGTGATTCACTTGCGAATTATTTTCTTAATCCTAATTTTTGTTTTGTATTCTGTCACTTAGAAAAATATCACAAAAAGTAACCTGATAACTTCCTTTCCCGTTCTTTGTTTAGTGTTGGAGTGGCTCCTGCAACCAGCAATATACTTTGCGTGCATGAGAGCCAGATTTACCGAAGTATGACTTCTCCGTGTTTAGCTCTTATATGTATATGAACAGTATATGAACTTTCTCATCGAGATTCACCTACAGAAAGGCAACATGCGCCACAGCGATTTGAGTTTAGGGCTGTCTTTTACAGAATTCCATAATCAATGACAGCTGTCCAAAAACTAGCCTGTTACTCAACAGCGGCTTTACCTGTTTCCACCTCATTGATTTTAGTTTGGCTCATCCTGAGGGCCCAGTCTCTGTTTCCTGCACTAATTATCGTAATCTTCTGCAGACGGCTGCATCCAAACTAAATAAGGCTCGTTCATTAACGTTCCCTTTTCTTTTAGAAATCTCATGATGAAGGAGACAAGACATGAGGTTGAAAGTTTACTTTCCAGCCAAAATAGTTGGCATTCTTTATGGGGGCTTCTCCAGGTCTAACAGCTATGCAGTTTAAAATACACTGAGTGGAAAACTGCAGCAACTTGGAGCAGGCAGTGGAAGAAGGTCAATAACCCCACCCAGTTTTTCTGTGAGGAAACTTTACTTGTCTTCAGCAGTCAAAACAGTAATATGATATCAGTTTTATACATCAGCACCACCTATCCAAGGTAATAGATAACAGGTGTGTTCACTCTGGGCATGCATAGAACACAATTGGAATGAAATTTGTGAATTTGTGTAACAATAGGCGTTTAGTACTGTCAATACATATTTCCCGTTTCCCGTTTGGTTTGTCTGCATGGTCAAGAGAAGTAAGGGTGGGAGGAGCATGAAAGGGAAGAGCGACGGTAGGGGCATGGGTGGGTGGAGGTCTAGAGATTCGACCATCTCTGCTGAGAGAGATGACACAAAGTAAGGCAAGGGAGACATCGTTCCTCTTACTGCTAAGTATATGCATTTGTGCAGAAGAGCCATTTCCGCACCATTGTGAGATGCTCCCATTGGTCACCCAAAGGGAAATATGCATTGCAGAGGGCTCCTATTGGTCACCCAGAGGGAAATCTGCACTGCTGAGGGCTCTTATTGGTCACCCAAAGAGAAAAGTGCACTGCTGAGGATAAGTTATATGTCTGGTCGAATCCAATCTGCTTAGCCACAGAGCAAAGTCACTTCAGGTTTATTTCACCTCCAACATGAGCAGGAGAGAGCGGAAGAGGAAGTCTTTGGTTTCATCATTCCTTCTTTCCTAACATCTCTTGTAACGTCTAGCTCCAAGCCCACCTGGTGCCCACCTAGTCCGTTGATGAGGGTCTAACTCAGCTGTATTACCCGGAGTCTGTACGAGGTCTGGCAACATTTAGGCGATGTTCAACAACTGGTGCTGTTGTTCTCTTTGTGTGGAGTTAATCAGAAGTTTTTTAAAAGAATGCAGCTTGTTTGAGGGAGTCTTTGTTTGAACATGGATCTCCCCATGTCAGACTCCTAAAGTGTCCTGCCCCATGTTGAAACTGAATGTAGTCTTGTGCGCAGGCTAGACCATCTTATTTTAAGCATGTTGGTTATATCAAGTCTTCGAGTTTTGACATCCTTTGCCCAGTATGTATATAAAACCCTAGGGTCTATAAGTTATATGCTTTACCCACAAGCTAACACTGCTCCAGCAGTGATGGATTTATTAATTCAGACTAGTAGTCTCTTGTTTGCTGGATCTGAGGAATCTATGAAGGGCGAACTGCTGCATAGTGCCGAAGTCCTAGTCAGAGTGTTTTTTATTCACTCATTTCATGAGTGAAATCATTTTCTCTACCGATCCACTGAAACTCTCGTTGATAACATCCTCTAAATGTTACACAAAGCCTGCTTGAGTTCAGGTGAAGACTCAATACTCATATTAGCTGCGTGTACTAGATGAACTCGATGAACTTTCAACATTAATTTAGAAGGGTAAAGCACACCGAGACACGGGACATTTCTCTAACACTCTCAGAACAAAAAGGTGTCATGGGATTTACACCAGTGCCAGGACTTTTCTGCCATGTTTGCATTAGCTGCCATTACATTCAAAGAAAGAGACACTAAAATGTAATTCTCTGCGCCCAAACCACCCTACTTCAGACGACCATTTTGGCAGCACAAGTTGGTAGTTCCGTTGCACTGGGATAGGCATGTAAACTACTGGATCACAGACACATCGAACAGGACAGCAAGCACTTCCTGTCTGCGCAGAAACTACTCCCTAGCATCGCGTATCTGTCCCGTATTTTTGTGAGGAAATACTTTTATTTATTGCTTGTTTTACTTCAAAATACAGTCTTCTATTAAGCATTTAAATAAAAAACTATAACAGAATTAAAAAGTAAGCAAGGGATCAAAATTATATTTGAGGCATGAAGAGTTTGAGGAGTTTGAGTATGAAATCGATCAAACAACACTAAAACGGTCTAGACTGAATCTGTTCTGCAGCGTTGTCGAACAATATTATCTTACTTTTCTTTTCTTATACTCCGCTATTTACCTTGCTGCTTGATCTTCTAGTGTTTGGACTGCATGATATAGACTTGGTTCTACACTGTTTTAACACAAAGAAGTCTTTATCAGTTTGTTAAATGATAGTGTGATAAAGCCCAATTTAAACTGCCGCTTTGGTTTTATGTTCATGGTGTGAGTTAGCAGAATGTTAAGTTTCAAAACCATAGATTTATTTCGAATTAGCTTCATATCAATTTTGTCGAAAAAAAGATAATTTACCACAAAGATAAATTAGATTTCTATAAATAAAATTTAGTCAAACGACTCTCATTTTAGATTCCAGTTTTACGTCGACGTATAATACACCTTCACTAACTACAAGGAAAATAAGTATTAGAGAAATTAAAAAACATTTTGTATTGCAAAATATGATTAAAATCCACCGTTGGTAACATATAGTTAACATAGTGGCGGTGTTTAAATGGCATACGTTTCAATATTATTTATATCCCATAATCATAAAATTGATCACTTCCCTGTGGCATTGTTTCTAACAGTTTTCAAAATACTAATTTCAGGCAGACGAGGTTGCATGTGCGGTGTAATTTTAGAAGAAAATCGTTAATAGCCTAAATTGTAGGTGCAACCTACTCAGACCTATACAAAAATAAACACAAGTGCAGGGAACCGTAATGATTAGCAAGATGTTTGAAGGTTTTGAACACCCACTCTCTTCAAATATTTTTTCAAACGAAATTCATATTGAAAGTGTTGTGGTTCCAAAAATGTCTATCATTTTAACGGTTTTTTGGACATGCACACGTGCAGACAAAAGAGGTATAATGCAATGTAAAATCGAACAAAAGAGTTTGGTTATGACTAATGTGGCTTTTGTTTAAGCCCTGTTATTTTGCTTTCCAGTCTAAAATACTTAACTAATTTAATTAAAAAAATCTTCTTACTATATGGAGTACAATTGCATTTCAATATATATACGTATTCAAACTCTATATTCAAATGACATATCTATCTATCTAGGGTAATGATGAACATATATCTAAAATATCGAACTGTTTATGATATTCCTGCACCATTTGTGTTTCGACAATGCTCAGAGTAATCAGTGAGGAATGGAAGTTCATATGCGCATAGCAGCCTAGATTAATGTTTTACATTACAAATACATTTAGAAATCGAAATAAATGTTATTATTATTATTATTATCGTCAATTACTATTGCTGTTATTTACTTCACAGTCGTCCAGAGGCACCCTTCAACTGTATTACTTACCAGCAAAGTACAAGGTGTGCTCCGCCAAGACCCAACCCACAAACAAAAAGAGTGGGCGGTTTCAGTATGACAAAGAAGTCGTCACGCTTCTTGGAGGATTATAGCCTACACGAAACATTGAGATTTTCAGAATTTAAGAACTTTTTCAAGGAAGTATCCCGCTGCGATCACGTATAACAGTATTTAAATTCCACGAGGGATCTCTTCGTCATACATAAACAACTGAATCACGTTTATTTTGACCTTACATTTATTTATTTATTTGATATTTCAGTTTTGAGTTGAGTAGTATTTTTTACAGGTTTACGATATAGAGAGGGCTACACTTTTTCGCTGTGTAGTTTGGGTTCGGGCGAGTCAAAGAGCAACTGCTACAAAGGATTTGGGAATTTGTTTTATGTAGTCAGTAATTCATTTTACAATAGTTATGTCCTTCTAAAATATAGCCGCTTTTGAGATGTCCGAAAGGTAAGTGTAGCCTAAATCAATTGCACTAGTCGCCGGTTTTTAAAATTTAATTAAAATCACTACGTTTTGTAACTTTTTCTGGCTACTGTCACAGCGGTATATTTTGTGCCGCCCTATATTATGACCTGTTAGCACGCAGAATACTCTCTGAAACTCTGTAGGCTGAGTTAGTTGTTTCGCTCAGTAAATGACTAACGTTTTACTATGCCAGCACCACCGCGTTTCCTGAATTTTAAGGTTGAGTATAATTAATGTTCTCATGTAATGTTGTTTAAATCTTACTACAGGTGATGCTATAATTATTAATTCAATTTCATTAATGCGTCACCAATACATGTTCCTTCGCTCGTTGGTGATTTCCGTAAGTGCGAGCTCTAGAGCACTTGAGTTAAACTACGTGCGCAAACGATTTAAGTTTTGTTAAACTGTTTGGTAAACAAAATCCTGCAAGTTTGTGGTAGTCCTTTTTTATTACTTAATTAAACAATGGAGCATATTTTGTTAATCGAGAAGTGCCGTACATCTGATTGTCGCTCAATATCCTTGGCAAAATCGGAAAGTGAAGCCGTAGCGCTTGGTCTCAGCTGTAACAATCGTCTGAAAGCAGTCAGAAAAGACAGCGCGTGTATTTAGGGACATGAAACAACTGCGTATGATCAGCATTAAATTAATGGATTTGTTTGTGAATTTGTGATCTTAAAATATATTTATTGAACATAAACAGTGCCACTGCGGTACGTATAATACATTTCACATTTTACCACTATCGTCCAATTTAAAACATTCTTGGTGACAAACGAGTCTCTTTTTCTTGTGAACATGTTAACGGATGGAGCGCGTTTCAGCCTCTGGGGGGCAGTGATGTGCTATTCGGCAATACGGTGTGGGATTTCTTGGATGCTTTTCATTTGGCTAATCGTCTGCCAATCAGAAAAGGCACTAATCCAACAACGTCGAACTCTGTTGCTCTCAAAAGTTTCTGAAGCGGAGATTAAGTTTTCATAACACAGCTGAGCCGACATGAGCGCGCTGTACGCTGATATTTATGTCGACTTTATGTCTTTTTTCATTTATGATCGTCATTTGCTGGACTTTTTTCTATGACTATTCACAAATTGTAATCTTTCTGGACTGTTGTATCACTTCGACTTTTTTGTGAAATGTAAGTACTCGTAGCTTTAAAAAAAGATAATAAATGATAAAGCAATTGAGGAATAAAAGGTTGATTGTACAAAACAGACGGTTGGGTTACTTATTGTTTATTTTTAACAGTTGCTACAACACAACTGTTTCATACGGGATGCAGGTCGTTTTTAGGGACGTTGCATTTGATTCGCTTTCGACTGCGATTACGAAAATATATCGAGTGACAGCCTCATACATTTTTTGACCGAAATTCTATGTGTTTGTATTTAGCTTTCTATAGTAAGTTTCACGTTGTCTCGAACTCCCGTGTACGATGAAAACAGAAACGAAATTATGAAATTCTTGGCTTTAAGCGGAGTTTGTTTGTGACGCAGTTACTACACTTCGCACCCGCTGCCAGCTCTTTCTTCGCGTGTAGAAACTGCTGCAATCAGCATTTTGTGGTGAACAATGGGAGCGGGGAGCGAGGGGGGCAGGGAGTCAGAGGGGGAGGGGGGGCACAGCTGCAGCGGCAGTGGAGGGAATAGAGAAGTACGTATTTAAGGTGATCAATAAACCCCGTTATGTTCCACCTTTATTCACATTTTGCATTTTTCGTTTTAAAATCGTATATTTCTCCCGAAAAAAACTGTCAAAAAGGTTTTGTATAATCAGATGTGTATGTCTGTTTTTCATAGATTACTCCTTTAAAATATAAATCGTAAAGGCATTTTATTGCCATACCGTATAGATCAAATTGCATGGGATACATTTAAAACACAAATAACAATCCCTGCTTTATCTGTTCTGCAGAGGACAAAATCGAGCGAATGGCCCGACCACCCTAATTGAGAGAGGGGAAGGCGGCGAGTTGCAACCCAGTGGTGGAACAGACTCCCAACCCTGCCATTCTGAGAACCGCCAACCCGGTGAAGGGGACCAGTTACGGGGAGGGATTATAATGTCACATAGTCTCCCTGGTTACCAGTACAGGTATCCGCTGTTTAGAACCTTGTCCAGGTCGTCCAGCGGATATTTTTCGTTCGACTGCGATTCTCATCCAAGTTCTCCACTTATGACCCATAACAAGTCAACACAGACCCCGAGTCCGTCTAGTCAAGCCATTGCCCATGCGCAACAAAGCGTATCCCAAGTGCACGAGAACTTGCAAGATCATGGTAAGAGCCCCCTATCTGGCGCCGTGTCAATATTAATTTATGTGTTTGTTATGACAATGTATTCTTTCGGTATGACTTCAAAATTACCGAGTGCGTTTCAGTTGTGCGCCGGTGGACCTAACCCCCTTCTGTCATATCGCGATGTGCAATAAAGAGCGATTAATTTTAGACACATTTTAAGAGCGAGTGTAATGTAAGTGTAAACTTAATCTCGTGGGAGGTCATGGTGCTTACACCATTTTTTTTATTAGCGCAAGGACAGTGGATTCCCAACAAAGTAAAATCTTACTCGATTAGACGTATAATTTAACTGCATGAATTTATTTTCGGCGACCTGCAGTGTCCGCAATTAGAACTGTGTGTTCCAATACATCCTGTTTTTCTTCTTTGTTGCCGCTTTACTTAATGCACTAACACAATTTACACGAAGATCGCCTGCATGAAAAGACCTGTTCTCATTTTAGAGTATATATATATAATATATATATATATTTTTTTTTACTTAAGCAACGCGGATTATATATTTACCAAGAAGGACTTTCTATGTTGAAAATGTTGCACAGTCAGCTGCGACGCTATAGGTCATCAATATTGTGATGCGCTTTGAGCTCATGTTGTGCAGACTGGTGTTGAGGAAGTAGACCCCACCTCGTTCAACTCCACTGAACTTTTGTACAAAGCTTGCCTTGCTTATTTTTCTTCTTCTTCAGACACCACCATGGTTTGGATCCCAGGTAGAATAATTTTATGCCAAACATCCCTTCCGTTGTAATCTCCCAGCGACAGGTATTAGAGTACAAATGAAGAAAACAATTGGACAAAAACGCCCTACTCATCTTTGCGCTAGCGAGAAAAACGAAGGAAAAAACAGACGCTTACTAACCCTTGGCATGTGGAGGAAAATATTTTGATAGACCTGACAAAAAGCCTACATTTATCATTGGTTGTCAGTCACAACTGGGAACAGCTTCCAACTTTTGGTTTCTTGTGGGAAATCATACCCTGCTGGAAAATGTTCTGTAGCAGCTGGCATGTCATAATGTTCTTTAGAACATCAAACCATCGTAAAATGCTGTTTGGGGGATCACTAAGGAAATGATGTCTGATGCTTTTTTTAATCAAGATTCTACATATTGATGGGCATGCCTGTTAGCGTGTAAAATCCACAGAAGTAGTCAGGAGAGGAAAAAGTCCCTTAAAACCACAGCAACCATGATCCTTGACAAAAGGCCATCCTAGGGTGACGGGAGGATAACGAAACGAAACAAACAATGCTGGATGTTTTGCTCTTCGCCACATAATAGACCTGATTGAGCGGACTGATTTTTTTGTTGTTGTCATTGTATTTATTCACGCTCACTGCTGCAAGGTTCACAGCGGGTGGAAGCTCTTGCTACAGTCAAAACAGTTCCATGTCTTTTGTAAATGGGAGACGGACATGTATGGCCTTTGGCTGTTTCTTCATGGATATTCCGATGTTGGAGACAGATAAACTTCTCCCTGTGAGGGTTGACACGCACCTCAAACTCTGCAGAACCAAGCGCTGCCAGTCGCAGAGCAGATTGGTGGAAATGCTGAAGTTTCACTGGCACAGGAATTTTGGAGGTGCATTGGAAGTTTGAAAAAAAAGTTCCTTCAGATTCACAGATTCAAGTTAACCGGCTTGGTCAAGAAAAAGGCTGACTAGGGTTAGGTTGTGCCCATTTTATTGTTTGTTTGGGTTTTCCACCATTGAAATGTTTCTATTGGGTAGTTCTATAATTCGGAGATGGTCGCCCCCAGATTTTTGAATATGATAGGTTCCATATTCTTATAGGTAACTGTTTTCTTGCTTAGAAACTGATTACAGAAGAACAGAATTGCACTTTAAAACATGTCACTCTGAAATCTGCTAAAGATGAAAAAGAGAAGTGTTGAGAGAACCACTTTTTAATGGTACACATGTGCTGTGGCGTTTTTTATGCCTTGTCTTATTAGATAGAACATACTTTTTTGAGTTGAGATTATTACCTTGTTAACTTTGCTGTGGTAGTACTTCAGTTGTTTTTAAGAGTTTGGGCTCTGATTCAATACCAGCCACTCGCTCACAGTATCTACTTCCTGAATTGCTGTGCTTGTTCTTGCTACATAGCGCCATGTGGCATGTATCCATGCAGCGTCCTGGGCACAAAAGGCAACACACACCAGCAGAGTGCTATTGGACTGGGGGGGTAGGGAGGATGGAGAGAAAAGACACAGAAATCTGGTTCTCACATGACTCATAGCGGAAGATCAGAAGGGGTGCCATTCTGACAAGTCACCCAGGCTAGAGAAAATACCATTAACAGCTAACCTCAACAGTTTCTGTGTGCTTCAGATCGATCTGACTCTTTCTAGCAATCCAAGCTGCTTCAGCCCTGTGAGCAAATTTCTGTACTGTAGATACAGGTCACCCGATGTGTGGCTAAGGGCGTAATTTCTTCAGCCCCTGTTACTGTGCCATCGTGTTCATGGTCCTCTGGCCACAACAGGGGGAGTCCACGCTGTGGCCCTTGAAGAGCCAGTAGTGTCTCCCTGAGAGAATTCGGATGGCTTTTAATAAGAAATTGCTGTCTTATGGTAGGGATTGCTTACTGACTGACAGTACTGTGTGCTCTGTTCTCCAGACGTGCGACAGGCCCCGGACCGCTTCTATAGACCGCGGTCACTGTCAATGCCAGCGGACATGCGGACGGAGGCGTTGATCGCGCAGGAGCTGCGGCGCATTGGTGACGAGTTGAATAACTTCTACCTTCACAGGGTGAGTTGCCTCCCCCGTCTGGTTTACCTACCGCCATAGTAAAGGTGTTGCCTTCCAGCTATTTGTAGAAGTGGAGGAAAGCCCCTTGAAATGGGAATTTAAAAATGTAACCCATGAATCCAAACTTTCTGGTTGTTATGATGGAGTGGGACTTGTGAAATGCCGAAATAGGACAAACCTTTCACTGCTCTGCTTAAATCTTACTGCGGATATCCAGGTGAAACCTGTCTTTGCACTGCTTAACTTTTTCTGGGATGTCTAGGTGAAACCTGTTGTAACTCTGCTCAAATCTAATTGAGGATTTCCTGGTGAAACCTGTCATTGCTCTACTCAAATCTAATTGAGGATTTCCTGGTGAAACCTTTCTTTGCTCTGCATAAGTCTTACTGGGGATATCCTGGTGAAACCTGTGATTGCTCTGTTCTCAACTCGTGGAAATCTCTATACATTTTGCTTCTTAAATGGATTTTTAATTTAAAAACTCATTATCCAAAGATGTATGCAGTAGACATGCTTTTCAGTGTCGGGCAGAGGGTGTAAAGGATTGGTAAATTTCTGAGCATTGTCTGATTCCTTTAACTCAGAGTTTTGTCTGAGTTAAAGGAAAATATCAGGTCTATTTTTTGGTATTGTTTGCATTTGGTAACGTTACAATTCATACATTAAATAGAACTAACCCCCTAACACATGCATACATACTCGCATGCATACATACATGTTTTGTGATCTAATAAACGGGGTCTTTCTGAGGACACCCTCTTTTATTTATCTGCTGGAGGGTTATCCCAGTCCGTCCAACAGATTCTTATGCATGAAAAAAACAACAATGTGCCATAGAACAGGCATTAACATCTGTTTGAAAGCTGTTTTGATTTCATTAAAAACCCGCCTGTGATCCACAGCTGCGACCGGACCTAATGGAGAACAGAACCTATAAAAGAAACTCCCCCATTTATCCAGTGTCTCGGATGGCATGAATCCGTCGCGGGGGATGGGGGATGACACGCAGGCCTTTCCTTTCATCCCGAAACTCTCCCCTCCCCTGGGATGGGCTTATGCCTTCCCAGAAACTCCTGAGTATCTCTCTACGACACAGAGGGCGTGGTTCTGCTGTTAATCACACGCCTATCTGCGTATAGCCTGGCACAGACGCTACATATAGTCACAGGTCTGTCTGCGTATAGCCTGCCACAGACACTACATATAGTAACAGGTCTGTCTGCATATAGCCTGGCACAGTCACTACATATAGTCAAAGGCCTGTCTGCGTATAGCCTGGCACAGACACTACAT
>JAOVYW010027502.1:4588-16800 GCA_025775045.1 Hiodon tergisus | reverse complement strand
AAAAATCAATCAGAATACTAGTATTTTGCACTTACACACTTATTTCTTTGGGAAAGAGGAAACCAGAGAATTGTTATTTTTAGGATCTGTTTTCCGGTTGTAAAACAGGGCTACAGAGGCTTTAAATGTCCAGAAAGGCCCTGTACGTAAGGATTGCTCAAACTTAAACAAGCAGTTGATACCTGTGCTATCCCACAGTGCTTCTCTGAGATGAACAATGCTGTCACACCACTACGCACTAGACTCCAAAAAAATCATCTATGTTAATTGACTTGAACCACCTTGGAGAGTTAGGATATAAGTACGTAAAAGGAGTGTTTACAAGAAGGTCAGCTGAATGCAGCGAAAGGAGCCATGCGAGTGAAAATTATTGCAGCAGTTTATTAATAAGGAGCCTAGAGTATGTTGGGGCTAGTGTATATTGTCATTTATACTGGGGTTTTATGATTCATCTTTAAAAAGTTTGTCTTAAAAAATATTCTAGACATTATTATTTTTCTGCAGTTTATTGGAAGTAATTAGCTATTAGGTTGCAACACCTATTTAATTGGCATTCCATTTCTTTTTTGCTCAAACCCTAAACATTATGATATAAACCAGTCACCTTTTTTCATCATTTTGAAGTCCCGAGATTTATCTAAGGTTAGAATTATGCCAAACAGCCAATAAAAGAATTTGAATATGTACTTAAATTCAGATTTGAAAGACCTAGTCTGATGAAAGGCTTTAAGGAAGTTAAGTATAATTGAGGTGTCCTTTCTGGGAACATACATTATATTTTTCAAATTCAAAACCTATTTATAAATATAAAAAAAGATTATAGTGTAGTCAGACAGTGTGAGTCTTACTTTTCTGGAGGGTTTAGAGTAAGTTGTAGTTTTTGAGCAGAGATAATATGAGCATAGCTTTAACTGACAGAAAGTAGTTGGCATCAGCTACCATTCTAAAGCTTAATTGGAAGAGTACAATCCCTTTTAACAACAGAGTTTTATTTTTAAAAATCTAAAAAAGACTCATTTGGATACTAAGCAAATTCTGTTTTCTGCTTAGTATTAATTAAACCTATTTTGAGTACTTAAAGAGGAATTAAAGAGGAACTGCTACTTATTACTGTATCAAAACGTTATAAGATAACAAACATAATTCCTGCCCTGATGATTACGTGAAATCATTGTAACAGAAGACCAACACAGTTTTTTACCATACTGCCAAAAGTCTCAGCACAGAGCACACACTAGAGGGATGCTATATTAATCATAATCCCCAAGGAGGAAAAAATCCACCAGAATGTAGGTCATATCAGCCAATCGCTTTTCTGAACTGCAGCTTAAGGATATTGATGTCAATTGATGCCTGTGGGTTGAATACAATTGTCAGCACTGGCATGTAACCCGACAAGACAGTATTCCTAACATTGAACTATTTAAGCTACATTTGTAATCTTCTTCAGTGTTATGGCATATGCCCACTTTACTATCCCCACAATAGATGCTAAGAAAGATATTTGACTTTATCTGATAATTGAGTTTAAACAGCCTTGAGCTGGGACCAAATCAATACTTAATAATAAAATTGTATTCAAAAGCATTTTTATTTTTTTAAAGTTTCTTTTACTCTGGAATCGGGTTCTATCTTCTTCCGAGCCTTGGGTGAACCGTATGAATTCAACTTAAAGATTTCTAAATATATAAAAAAAATTGTTTCTGACATATTCATGATAAGCAGACTCATCACCAAATTATGTGACCAAAGTCCGGTCAGCTGTTTTGCACTTTGCGCTTTGGACATCCTATTGACAACCTATTAAGACATAAATATTTTTTCCCCAAAATCATGCAGTCTGAAAACACAGTCTTGACACTGTCCAATAAAGTCTGTAATCTCAGAGGTGAACAAAATTCTGCTTCCCTATCTTATAAATGTACTTTATTTAAAATACATATGACAATAAGATTGCTTACTGATAGGGTTGTCATCTGCCCCAGTAATTCCGGTACACAGGACAGGATTTTTATAGAGAGAAAACATCAAGTGAAATAGCCCCTACACCTTGATCAAATAGCACACCTGGATGTGCCCAATCCGGGTGTCGGAAGAGACAGGGAGACGGGGCTTTCTATGATGCCTTTTATTTTTCAGTGTTGTAAACAAACACTACAAAAGTAGGCAATTCAAAGAAAAACATCCTTTTCAGGGAAACCCAAAGTAAAAACATTTAGCTTTAAAACTAAATGATCAAGCAAAAAAACACAAACCGTTACTAACTCCCAACACAAACTAAACACACCAACTTTTCAGTTTAACTTTTTAAAGAGTATAGTAATAGTATAATTACAATAATGAATACAATATATTACTTTCCATGTATTGAATTGTTATTAATACTTATAATGATTATAATATTTCATTATTACATAAAAAATAATATACCACCAAAAACATAGTTTCTCTCCCGTTCCTGTAACATTGCTCAGCTGTTCGGAGGCTGATTGGTGTGAACTGATTAGGACGACTTAGGACTCCAGTAATTCTGCAATGCAGGTGTTGCAGCTGATTAACACATTTATTTGTTTCCGTTTGTCCCGTGATTGTGGGGCCAGTATCTGATAAGCCATCTTTTGGCATCTTGTAATGATATCTGTTGCTGCATCCGACAGCACAACATTCCAAAACCATCTTCTATTTTATATTTTTAAACACTGGTAAAACAGACTATCACTATCCTGCCTGAAAGTTTATGACATACAAAATGGCCAAAAAGCTGCTGACATTGAACAGACGCAAATCATGATCCCCTTTTTCCTAACAATAAAATAAACAATAGATTTGTGCATATGCAAGTTAACTTACAGTGTGTAGTTTTTTAGGTTGAGCCCAAACTACTGCTCACGATAAACCAAAACCTCAATAACGGCAGAGTGCCATCGACTGTTGAGGCTAGCGATTACTGTTTTCCCACGTCCAAAGACAAGGTTCCCCTACATTTTTTTAAAGATTGTGATGTAATGTATAACATGATTTTAAAGCTTCTGATTTCTACACTTTTCCTAATCTGTGCATTTGTATTTCTGTTTGTATTTGTGTGGAGGCCAGTGGTAAGGTAATGGTGCAATTTCTTTCATCTGTGTAAACTGAGAGCTTCCAGATCACGTGGGTTGAATTGAATGTCTATGTAAGCAACATTTTTCAGTTTTTTATTTGGCTTACATATATTCCCCAAACAAAAATAAACTATCAAAGGGAACAAAATGTCAATGTAACATTTGTAATTCAATGAGAGAATTGGTCAGGGAGTCTAAATACTTTTGCAAGACACTATAGATGTATACATATTTGCATCTTTCTGTATTCACACCCAAACTCATGGAAAGTGTGTTTAAAAAAAAAAAATTTGTAGAAATTTTAGTACAACAAATATAACAACAGAGGTTTTCCAACACTGCTTGAGAACGAGTGGCAAACCAACGGGTGATCATTTACACATGTTTTAGCCTTGCCCAAGGCTGAGCGAGATGTGGAATACTGTGTTTTGAGCAATTAATAATATATGTGGAAACCCCACAGGGCCCTTTATGTACCCAAAGGTTTTGTGTATAAACATTTATCTCTTGCAGTTTACCTTATGTCCTTCCCCTGAGCTTATGATCTGTGGTTGACAAAGTTAAAGGGACTTGGAGATTAAATTAATTACCCTTTTATATAAGACATCAGGGTTTATTCAAAGGTGGCCCATTCTTATGGGTGTACTCATTATAATTTCATATATATATAGTTTCTATATACAGTGCCTTGCCTAAGTATTCACTCGCTTGGAAGTTTCCATATTTTGTGTGTGTATATATATATATGTATTTATTTTTTTCTCTTGTAAAGTTAATTATAAGGGGGAAAAATGACATTTCTTGTTTATCCCCCTGAGTCTATACTTGGTAGAACTACTGAAATTACAGTTTTGAGTCATTTAGGGGAAGTCTCAACCAGCTTTGCACACCTAGATGAGATCGAGTTCTCATCTCATCATGAAGTAAATAAATAACCTCTAAAATACACGTTGATTAGAATTCAGATACAAGCATGAATAAACATGTTAGCATAAAAGTACCGAAAATCCTTTTTATCAACATTAAAACCAATTGACTAATGAGTCTTCTCTTCAGATGCAGATGAACCTACTTTTTTGCCTTCATGTGCTTATTTTGAAAAGAGACTGGCCATAGATTGTGAAATGTTCTCTTTTAATTACACTTTGACAAAGGAAATGCTTTTGCTTTTCACAATGAAATTATGAATGACCCCATTTAAAGTATTCCTGTTATTGAAAAGGGCAGAGTCTGCTTTCATTAAACAAACCAATACAGTGATTAATGAATCATTTTTGGCTTCCATTTTCAATCTCTTTACTGAGTTTAAACACACATACAGATTTTGACAAACAATTTATTTAGAAAGGGTAGAGTGGAGTAGAAGCAGACAGTGACCGTAGTTCTCTCATTTCCTGTCAACATAGAAATATTCTGTATACACTATATGGACAAAAGTATTGGGACACCTACTCATTACACCTACAGGAGGTTTTTATTCTAAATCCATAGGCATTAATATCAAGTTGATATTGAAAAAAAACCCTTCGCAGCTAAAACAGCTTCCACTCTTCTGGGAAGGCTTTCTACAAGATTTTGGAGTGTGTCTGTTGGAATTTTTGCCCATTCTTCCAGAAGATAATTTGTGAGGTCAGACACTGAGGTTGGACAAGAGGGCCTGGCTCGCAATCCCCGTTCAGAAACAATATATGCCAGGTAAAGAGTCTGAGACCACTAGATGGGGTTAACAAACAGATGCTGACGCTAGATGGGATAACAAACATGCGCCAAAGGCTGATCGTTGTGGCCGCAAGTGCTTTGTTAAAAACCCTCTGTAACGTGCACTGTGTTAATGCAGTTTCTGTGCAAGGCTGAGACACATTCACCAGTGAATACCTGAATATTTAAGGTCTAAGCTGCTTAGACTGATGGAGTCCTGCAGTGCAATACCAAAACAAATTAGTAATCAATGAATTCATTAATAAAATAATTTTACGTGCTAAGGGGGCACTTACATATTGCCATCCAGCCTAAAAGAAAATGTGTGTGGAGGGGGGAGGATCCCTTGCTGAAATAGAAGTATTAAGGGAAACCTGCTGGCTTCAGGGTCTATAAGGCACTAACAGAATGCCATTGGGAGTCTTTTTAACCGGCATCCTGCATCCATTTGAAGACTAATAAAGCCTGAACATGAGAAGAAAAATCCTTTTTTGAATTAAGAGCATGAGCATATTTTTAAAAAATGACATTTTTAAATTGGTGGTGCTTCCCACAACATTCTACTGGAAGACAAACCTGTCAACAGGCAGGCATTACTGAATGTAACAAAACTATATGGTCTAAAATGTATAATATGCATGTCATATTTACATGTTATTTATAAGTGATCGCTGTCGCTAATAGACAGGTTTATTTATTTTTTGGATGTACATGTACACTCAAGCTTCATCAATAGTATATGAGAAAAATACATTTTTAATATGACTTAGAAATTTTTACAATGCAAGACATAAACAGATAAACAATGAATCAAGTTATTTTAAAGATAGCAATGGAATTCTAACTAAGAAATGAAACATGATGAAATATGATGAAACAAGCTGAAATACTGGAGTTGTAGCGGGGCAGGGAGTAAACCTGGAGGGAAAGTGCAAGCGGGAATCATTGGCAGTCATAGCATTGAGGCATTAAAATACTTTCCTTATTCCACATTTCCGCAGGGCTGGCACAACGCCTCGGGTCACTATATGTGTGGGGTTTGTGAGTTCTCCCTATGTTTATGTTGTGTTTTTCTGGGTGATATGGTGTAATCCCGCCATGCAGAGATTTAAGTGGATTGGTGTCAAGTTATTAGCATGTTTTTTTAAAGAGGTAAATCAGTTTGCTTGTTACTGTGTAACATCAGATAAGGCAGAGCTCAAGGTCAATGCAAATGAGGCAAAGAGAACACGAAAATTGCAGGACAGGTTGATGGATCAGCTTTGTTGTGTGATTAGCAGGCTCGGCAATCAGCTCATTTGGTAGAGCCAAACAAGACACTGGGTGCCTGTTTTATGGAAGTGCAACAGTGAACCCTTGGACGAGCTATCACTTGATTCTTTAACATATGGCGGGACCTCTCTTAAACAGCTTCGTATATCCATTTATGTCATTTCAAATAATAATCCATCTTAATATCAAGGCTAAATATCTCCATTTCAGGATTAAAAGATCTACACCCATTTATCTGTTTCGTGAAACAAACGTTTGGTTACTAGTTCTCTATTTTCTAAATAAATGTTCAAGTTGCTCTATTAATCATTTATTAATCACTTTTTTTTCTGGTCAGTATTAATGATTTTCATTTAGGCTTAGGCCAAATATATTTGCTCTAAAATCCCTTTATGTCATCTCCCTTAATATATGTGGCAGGAAGACTAATGCAATATGCTTCCGTTCACAGATGACATTCAGGTACGCCTCTTCTGTGTTTAAAGATAGTATTCAAGCTGACAATTATTATTTTAAACTTGGACTTAGTTAGGAAGAGAACCGAGATTAGTTCAGGCTAGAATTGCAGTTCTTGACTGATGTTTTTATTTATTTATCACCATAAATCAGGTACCCTGAACTGGGGATTTGTAATCACACCAGGCTGCTTACTTCAACAGGTGAAATCACAAATTTTCAGATTTATTGATCCAAATCAGGCAACAAGAGACGCTTGTTATTTTCCACTGCGGCTACACTGCCACATGGCCGGATACAGAGGGGAGCAGAGTTGGGCTACGCCCCCCCCCAGATTTCTGCGACGCCCCCCAAGCTCCTTCTGACTTCAGCCAAAAATGTTACATGTTTATATTATATACCATCATGATACCCCCCCAGAAATTTTCACTGCACCCCCAGGCAAAGCAGGCTGCATCTGGCCCTGCTCTGCTTTGACCTTGTGCCCTGTAAATTGTCATCTTACCAGCTTTACACAGTTAAGGATATTAAGAAACAGGTAACACAAAATCTTAATTATCCTGTCACAAATACTGTCTGAGAGTGAAGCAGAGTGAGCATGAGATAGCACAGGACGAGCCCCTGAGTTCAAATGCCGTTCACAGAGGAATTATATCAGACAATTTCTCAAGGCATTAATTAACGAGATGCTTCAATTAGATCATTACGCTGGAGAAGCATTATTTATTGTAAGTGAGATTACATCATTTTAATTAGTCCCTACCCAATTTAATCTGCTCTCTCCGAAGCCCAGAGGACACTAAAAATGATTTTGCGTTAAAATTTTGGGAAAAAAATCTCATGTTATATTGTTTGGTTCAGGCTGATAGTTGACCCAGAGTGTCGTTCACCAGTCCACAGAGATGATGACTTCTGTGTAGTTCTGTGTTACCTGTCCAAAATAACTCAATAAAAATATAAAACTGTAAGATGTACTGAAAAAGAAAGTCATAAAAGAAACTGACATAATGTTGACGAAGCTGTTGTGGCTGATCTCTGGATGTTAGCAGTAATGGGACCTCCTCTGTCCATACTGTGGTCCTCAAAGGTTCAGAAACCTGGGCACAAATGTCTAGGAGCATGGAGGAACAGAGCTGGCATGGAACTCACAATTCTGTATCTTGCTCCGAGATTTGCTACACAATTGCAGGATGGTCTACCTTGGTTACAATTTTCCCTCTGAGGAGAATGTGGGAGCATAATAATTAGTTGAATGACCTTTTAGTCAAAAACCTCTTTATTGTTGTTGAATGACAGAATGGTTACAACTGAGACATTGCTGTCTTTATCACCAGTCAAACCTAGGGGAAGTAACATTTGTGCTGAGAGTGGTAAGAGATTCCTTATAGAGTCATTTCACCTTAGCTAATTTCATGTAAGTAAACATCACTAATGAGCTTTTGTCAAGATATGAAAAATCTTCTCCCCACAATCTATAACAAGATTATTTTTATTTTTAGTTCCGGAATTCATAGCGACCATAGATACCGCCTCACTAGATAGATGAGATGTGCCCCAAACAACAAGCCGAGTAGCCTGCAAGTCATCGATCTCAGAACTTCCCTAGACAAGATTTATTTTACAAAATGTTAGTTTTTTACTAGCTTTTGTAATCATGCCCATGTGGTATTCAGCGCCTGGCTATGCTAATTAAAAACGCAATACAGATTCAAACAAAAATTTAAAATTTCGAATGAATTTAGACTACTCGCAAATTATTAATACATTTCAAACACATCTAAATGCATGATAGATATTAAATGTTCCCTTGGAGATACTAATGTACAGCATATTAATACTGTTACCACGTTTTATATTCACACACGTAGGTTGCAATGTGGAGAAACTCAGAAGATCCTGTCCACTCTGGAGAGTATAAATTATCTTTTAGTTCTATTGAAGTTTGTAAATTTCTGTTTTGTATAATAAGTCAATTATAAAGTTGAATTAACTTTCTGAGGAAAAAAAATTAACTTTTTCAGGAGCCACACCTTCAAGGCCAGGGAAAATCCCCAACGGGGATGATGGACAGAAAAGCTGGGAGTTAGAGAGAACGCTTTTTGGAGAAGGTTAGTGGGGAAAAGGCTGTTTTATGGAGGGTGAAGTACGTGTTTTCGGCTTTGTGTTAGTTAAATGTTTGTAGTATTATTTACTCGCTAAGCTAACCTGTCTGTCTTGGGAAGACTTGCATTAGCTGCTAACTTATAGCTAACCTTTGCTTTGTTTTGCGGGGTCATGTTTGTGAATGCTAGCATTAGCACTCCGCTTCACATTGATAGAATGTACTGTGATTCAGTAGAAGAGGATAGATGTCAGTCATGTAAGGTTACGATTCTGTGAAGGCAAATATTGTTTCACGATGCAGATTTTGACTCAGAAGCTCAACTTCGTATTCAATTTACAGTATGCCCCTATTGCTAATGCGATTGTACGCGTCAGGAACCACTAGCTTTGGAAGAAACTACTTCGCTCATGTCCAATACATTGTGATATTTTCAAGAGATGATTCACAAAAATGAAATGATAATTCATAGAAATTAATTATTTTAAAGCGCTATTATGTATTTCAAAATGAACTTGTTAGCTGAATTGCCAACAATTTGGAGTTGATTTTTCTATTTTTTTATAATTAACATGCATATGCATATTGTCAATGTGTTCATTAAATAAATAATTATAAATAAAGAATGTAGTAGCTTTAATTAAATTAGTTCATTGAGTCCCGGAGCACTCGCTGCTGTGGTGTGTGCATTCGTACTTTAATAGTTATTTAAAACAAAATATATTTTTTTATGTTATGTTTTATTTTTAATTAAATGTATCTGTTTAAATTGATTGGACAATGACAATTGCCCAATTCTACCGGCTGAATAAATACACATTGGGGTGCACATTGAACATTCTCAGATTACTCAGATAACCAAATAATGTAAACCTAACAAAGCACTGAAACATATTCTTGTTCTCAGCAAGTAATTCTAGTAATTTCTTACCTTAAAAAACCGAACTAGTAAAAATGACATTGAGGAATATTTTAAAGCAGATATAATGTTGGGTCCTAACACTTAAAGTATACCGAGAATGCAAACAGTGAAAATGTATTCTGAAATAATCAGATGTTTTTACTAACAATTTTATATTCAGTGGGGAGCATGGAATGAGCTGAATGATGACGATTATTCTGTTGAAAGGTTTTGGGGTTATCTGAGGTGAAAAGCAGCTTCGTATCCCAGTCTGACTTTTATTAGTATGGTAGATGCACAGTAATGAGAACCAGTAAATCCTGGAATGTCAGGAAGCCTTCAACAGAGCCGCAGTTAAGAATGCAAGACGGATTACTTGAATACTCCATTACAACATTAACCGTTATGGCCTGCTAGAACGAAACAGCTTCCATTTCCTTCTCTCACATAATTTCAGATCAGCATACTTAATGAAACACCCCCTCGACCTTTGTCTCCGGCTCCCCAATGTGCATTAAAAAGCTACTGTCATTGATAGAAGACTCAGGCTGAAGGAAAGTAGAGTAAGTGCAGTATCTCAGCAAATTATTTATTTTTGAGACAGAAAGTTGCTGGACAGGCTGGTCCTCGAGGGTCTGCCGGTTTCCGAGCTAGCTCTTAATTATCATCCGATTTACATTTGGCGAGAGAATTTGTAATCCAGACAATTGTCTAAATTAAATTATTAAGAGCTGAGGTGGAACAAATAACTAAAGACACTGCGGGGCTACAGAACCAGGATTGCTCATGCCTGAGATAGAGGGAAATAAGGTTCTTCACCCAATTAACCACTGTTGTGCTACTTTAGTAACAAAAAGTTCAACTGAAAAGTGTGAGAAGAGTATGGATTTTCCAGTTCTCCTGCAGATTTTTGATTGGAAAAATTGATTTTGTTCCAATAACTAATATACCATTTTTCCCTTGAGAAAGCCATGCTGAATATATAGTGGATAGCTTACCTGTTTAAATAAAGGTCCTG
Organism: Hiodon tergisus; assembly: GCA_025775045.1. Lineage (NCBI taxonomy): Eukaryota > Metazoa > Chordata > Actinopteri > Hiodontiformes > Hiodontidae > Hiodon > Hiodon tergisus. Next base: position 6,253 of record JAOVYW010027502.1, on the reverse strand, counting down.
GTATAATTTATTATACTTACAGCCACACAGACTCAAAACGCATGGCAATATGGCATCCATATAGAGCTTCATGTGTGAAACAAAATACTACATTGTCAGGTCCAAACAGAGCTCCTCCACGGTGACATAGAGCTTTCCCTGAATGATACTCTCTTCGATATCCCAAAAAGTATTGAGATATCCCAAATGTACATTTGTTTCCTCTGAAGACAGTGAGTTTTGCAGCCAGCTTTGTTTGTAATGTTGCTAGTGGTCCACCTTATATTAGGAAAGGGCATGCATTCTGTCCACAGCTAATCACCTGTATTAATCTTATACAGTGGTCCCTGCATGCCTCCACATAACAAATGACCAGCCACATATACAGTATAAACCCTTGACCTATTTAGGATTCTGGCATTATTAATTCACAAATACTCTTGCCCATAGCATACTGTTGTGCTTCTTGTTTTTTTTTATTATCAATTTGTTATATGTTAATAAAAGGTACCATCGTAACGTACGTTCTAGGGCAGGGGCCGGCAACTCCAGTTGCAGTGTTTGCAGGTTTGCAAGTCTGACTTGGATCTGGACACATCAGATCAGAACCTTTCTAATACAAACAATAGGGTCAATTAAACAAAGTTGAAAAGAAAACCCACAGGCTCTCAAACTCTCAAAGACCTGATTTCCCAAAACCTTTACCAAGACTTTAACCTAGTTTACTATACTGTACTATACTTTTTTAGGTATTTATGTAATGCACCACTTGTGGGTCTATCACTGTTTCTTCCTGCCAACTGCAAGACACATAAACAGAGAGAAATGTAGAGTGAACATTTTAAGGTTTAAATAAAAATATATACGTATTGAATAAAATACATCAAATGTTTCAACATGCCGGTTGTTCAGAATGTATTAGAACAAACTTGTTTTTTTTACTTTACTCTAAAATTAAGAATTGTACATAATGGAAAATATTTATTTTAGAGTGCTTAAATTTGTTGTACATGAATGGTAAATTAAATAAAAATGTTGAGTGCACAATGCTCTAATTTCAGAGGGTACCTAAGGCGTTTGTTGAATGTCTTTTTTTGTCAAAGAGTTGTTATATATGACAACACAGGGTACTGTTTATTTCGCGTTTATTTAGGTGTGTACAAAGATTTTTGGGGTTTGTGAAACTGGCCCAGGCAATACACAATACGCAATGTAGTGGTCAACAGTTTAGAAACTTCCACAAAAGCTTTTTCTGATAATTGTTTTATACATATTGAAAAAAAGGAAAAAACTGCAGTGAGACGATTCAGAGGCTCCATTTTCACCATTTCACCATTCACCATTTTCCCGGCATGGTTTGGGTCCACTTAACCCTTAGAGCAAAGGGTTGCTGCATATCATTATAAAGTTGTTCTGAGTGATCACCTTTATCCCATGGTGAAACATTTCAATCCTGATGGGAGTGGTCACTTACAGGATCACAGCGCCCCCACCCACGAGTGGTCACTGAATGGTTTGAAGAGTGTGAAAATGATGTGAATCATATGCTATGGCCTTCGCAGTCACCAGATCTCTTACCAATTGAACACCTATGACGGACATCACTCTCCCCCACCATCATCAAAACACCAAATAAGGCAATATCTTTTGGAAGAATGGTGTTCTATCCCTCCAGCAGATTTCCTG
>JAOVYW010027492.1:0-30101 GCA_025775045.1 Hiodon tergisus | reverse complement strand
ACGGGGGTGCAGGGTGTTATTGTAACACTGTCCCCTTGTCTGCATTGTGTGTTGTGTAACGGGGGTGCAGGGTGTTATTGTAACACTGTCCCCTTGTCTGCATTGTGTGTTGTGTAACGGGGGTGCAGGGTGTTACTGTAACACTGTCCCCTTGTCTGCATTGTGTGTTGTGTAACGGGGGTGCAGGGGGTCACTGGAACTTCCCTGTAGAAAGCCTGTTATTGTGTCATGATGGAACTGTAACAGATGTATTTTTATATCAGGAACCACTCATCGGATTTAGTTTGCAATGCCCAACCATAAATATAAAAACTAAACCAATTGCAGAAAATATAACTTCACGGGGATCATCCTCTACTGTGACACAGAGAAGTTATTTGTACTGCTGGCACCGAAACACCACAGGGGAAAACCGTCTTTTCCTGGGAAGGAAACAATTTTGCAAATGAAAGGATCCGGAACGAGCCCGCTGTGTACAGCCGTGGCTTACTAATGATCAATAATGGAGGAACATGACAAGGTCAATAATACCGTGATTCATCGGACGGCAGCAAAGCGATCAATGGTTTTACCAGCCATGCGTTCAAGTTTATTGTCGGAAAAACCGGCAACTGACATTAAACTGCACTTTATATTGATTTATCAATAAATAAAGGTCACTCTGTCTGGGTGAACCAAGCCTATAAATCATTTAAGACCAGGCAAGACTAATGCATGGTACATAGTGTAGGTTGTGTGTTTAAACCCAACTACGGTCATTTCAAGTCATTAACCAGTGGACTAACATGCATACACACACACAACAACACACAACACACAACCACACACAACACACAACCACACACAAAAAAACACAACCATCTGCAAGTCAACTTTTTCAGATGACCCAAAAAGTCACCTAACTTCCTCTGATAGTTTCCTTTAGTGAATTTAAGAAAAATCTATAAAACCAGGGCCTAAAATCTGCTCCACGGTTTGCTGCCTGAGTGGAAGTTTAATCAATCAATCTACATCTCAACGTGGTTCCTGGGCCCAAACCACCCCAGAATCCCTGCTTCCTACAGATAGACTCTGGCTAAATTGATATGTACCACATCCGTGTGGGATTGCAATATAAAGTTCTAGAATATGTATTAGTCATGTAAACTTGAATACAGCATATTCAACAACCTGTTAAATTCCCTTTCTCAATGCTTCTCTTCTTAATTACACAGTCAGCCTGGGCAAGATAAATGTGATTTTAAGTGGACAAAGATATGGTTAGGGAGAAAAGCACAGGTCAAGAGCTGTCAATTGCATTGTGTTCCTGACACAAAACAAAACCAAAGCGATAACAAACGGCCTCCTATTGGAGGGGAGGAAGAACTGGCTCAGAGATGCATTGTTCCCCAGTGGGAGTGGGGTGTTCCCCCCCCCCGTCCTGCGTCACCCATTGTTTGTACCAGTGCTGGCCGATTACTGCCTTGGCCTCGAGTGCCGTTTCGGTTGAGCCTCGTGATCTGTGTCAAATTGCTCTATTGCTACATCAAATAACAGCAGCATTGCAATGTGTTCTATTCCGGCAATCGGTTTGCTTTACATCCCGGGTGTGAGCGGGTTTCTATGCCGCGCGCGCGACCTCCGTGTAGCGACTCCTGAATAAACAATTCCCGAGACTTTAAAGCCGATGAAGGCAATGGACTGGCAGGCTCGGGGCTGACCCGGGTCTGACACCTGCGCCGTCCCGTTCACTCAGCTGCAGGTGTCACGGAAGGGGCTACGAGCGCTCTCTCCGACGTCACTTTCATGTTCCCCTTGATGGGGGCTGAAGTGAGATTAAAAGCTTTCCCGTTTGTTAGGAAGCTCGGGGAGGGGGGCAGGGGGGGGGAGCGGATAGAGAGAAGCAGACAGTGGGCTTGAATAACCCCAGTCGGTGCCTACACAGCACGCAGCAATCTGACTCTGCTCCACTTAAGCTTAAAACTGATAATTACCCCCCTGCCTTTGTTCGATGATGGACAGAAGCGTCCCATCCCTTTGTGCTCCTTTACATTTCATGTTTTCGGCACAAAGAGCTATTCAACCAGGCATTCAGTCCACATTGCCACAGTATCTGATGGGCGTGCTTTATCTGTTGCCTAGATGGTGTAAAAATTAATTACTGTTTTTGGTCATTATTTAATCATTTGAATAACAAAAAACGCCTGTTTACCCAGTCCCTTCATTTGAACATGTTACAAACAATTAAACAAAAAAAACGATACAAATCGTGTTCAACCGAGGCGCATTGAACAAGTGGGTGCGTTTCTCATCGTAGCCACCAGAGGCCGCTGCTATACCCCACACGGTAGGATTCCCTTCAACATTAGTTTTCCCATAGACACCATCACTTTATCCATCACCTCTACCGCCAAAGTTTTTAGCAAACAGCCTCACAAAACATAATTAAGTCATAATTCTACTTCAAATATAACCATCAGTTTCTCTGAATTACTGTTTAGTGAAGTTTTCATAACGCAAGCTCCCAAATACTTATTTTCCTGATTCCTTTTATGCGTTAATCCCTGGTCAAACTTTGACTACATAAAAGTAAAAGGGCACATTATAATGGTAACCAGTATATTCAACAACCTTGCAGCTACCCTTAGGAACCACAGTGTTGGAATCAACACAACAATACCATCCTAATGTACTGTTAGAGAACTGCAAGCTATCCAAAAGGGCCACGGAGCAGAACTAAGTGAGCAGGAATGGAGTGGTTGAGCCAATCAAGAGGGTTTAACGGGCTGGTGTCAAATGCATTACTACTAGAAATACATTACTACTAAACAAACATGCAAGTGCAAATGAAAAGTGCAGATTGGATGTAGTACAGGTAATAAAGCATTTGGAATTTGATTTTTTTTCAACAGACACATATTGAAGTATAGTTATTTATCTAATCCAACTCAGTTATTGGTTTATCATCTCTTTAAAACAAAAAGTCACTTAAGTTAACTTAATGCTACTTAAGTCTGCTATTTAATTTCATTAACAGTACAGATCTGCTTGTGCCCATTACAGCGGCCTCCCATAGCGGGACAGAAAGCCAGCCTGATGGGAATGTCAAGCGCGAAGAAAGGAGGAGAAGAGGTCAACCATAGGGCAAGACACCGTCTGAAGCTTAATGCTGCCCCTAGTGGCATTAAGTAGGAACGCACCAGAAGACACCACTGGAGTGCCTCAGTGGCAGTGCATAACAGCTTAATTATGCGAGTGTATTTTAGCACCAACTGCAGCTGGGTTTGTTTTGTGGTACTCTTGGGGAAAGAGTGTGACCAATGAAAGAGCCAATACAGGGGTGCATTGCCCAAACAGGTTTCTGCTAACCGGGCATCCTTAGCAGGTTAACGCAAATAAACTGTAACTCAATATCTTACTGAATCTAGGCACTGTTGCTATATTTAAGTACAAAATTTATTAAAAATGAGAGCAACCCACTAAAACGTCCAGTATTGACAAATGTGTTCCGTTGTATTTAAATAAATAAAAAAACTAGGGCAGAAAAATTGAAACATAGGTTAGCATCCAGAGGGCAATCCATAGGATTGTTTCCATAGGACTGTTTAACTCCTAATGAGAGCATCCAGGACAGGAGTGCCGCCCAGCATGTGGAGATATATTTGGGGTAATTGGGATTGGGATAATTGGGGGCCTTTACAACCTATAGGACTGTTTAACTCCTAATGGTTCTCTTAGTAAGGCGTGCATTGCTAACTACTAGGGGTTAAAAATGAAACGAAAATAAGTGCCAATTCGATCCTGGATCCTTTTTACCCCGGTTGAAAAAACGCGGGATTTCAAACACTGACGCGTCAACCGTGGCTAACTTACCCAGAGCTACCGAAGTCTCGCAGTGGTAGTATCCATCTGGGGTCTTCTTCTTCAACATCGAGCAGAGGTCCAGCCTTGACACAGTCTCATCCCCAAACTTGTGCCGAGCAAAGTTCTCGTACAGTCCCGGGTCCAGCTTCTTCACTCCCTGCATAACGCCAGATGGAACATAGAAGAAGATAAGACAGGCTGAGAGCCCCCAGACACACAGTGCTGGCTGCTGAATCCTGAGACGAGGAACCCCAGAGGAGTGGGTTATGTGTAGAAACACGTACTGCCTCAACCTGCCCCCTTTCTTCCAACACAAAAAGCTTGTTGAATTCCCCGAATACACAAGTAGAGGTTCATTCCACTGTAAAAATGAAAGGCGTGTCTACACTGTGCAGCAGGGATCTGCCTTCATCACAAGCTTTGCCCTGCCTCACATCTGGAGACAGTCTTTAAAGTCTTCTCACTTTACACATCCAGCGAACTCTGACTTGTGTGTTTGTGTACGTCAAAAGGGGGCAGCAGCTGTAATAGCATCAGCTATTACTGACGCCTCGACAACCTGGCCTGCCTGCTGCAGTCTGATCCGATCTGAGTCTGAGCGCTCTGGCTTCCGGATCAATGAGCACACCGCTTGCCCAGACCGCGAAGACGTCTGCCCCATTTTGGCAGCTTCATCAGCACTCCAATGCTCCCCTGGAGGATCCGGAACGCCCTTGCCCAAATCAATACGCGCCTCGGGAGACGTGACAAACGGAGACCAAGCTCAAACGACCCAAGGAGCTACGTATTGACTAAGGCTGCACTGACACAACACAACCAGGACCGGCCAGGCAAACTTTAGCTCATTATCGTCCAACACAGAGACTGGGTTCAGGATACAGAGTTCATTATTAAAGGTGTTATGAAAAAGGTAATTGAATTACAGCTTTTCCTGAGTCAATCCCCCCCCCAACATCGAGACAACATTGCCAAAACGCTTCAAGACAACAGTGCAGCTAAAGTACAGAAGACCACAGCAGTAAACAACGCAAATGTTTAAGAGCGAAGAGATTTCTGGGGAAAAAATCTGAAAAAAATCCACACCTCTAATCTTTAATAAAATAGCTTTGCCAACACGAAATAAAAAGGAATTACTGTGTAACGACTGAGTACAAATCTAATTGTATTTCTTTCCATACATTTCGTATATAAAACAATATTATTTTCAATACATGCTACTAACGTAATAATAAAAATATTATTATATTCAATGCTGTATTTTTATTTCTTGCATTTTAAAATCACTAGCAGCAGCAGAAATTTCCTACATGATTACTGATATTAGATTTTTTACAAATAGAAAAAATTCACTTCATTAGCTGGAATTGATCACATTGTAATAGTCTGCTTTCATAAAAGTTAAAATGCCCATCTTACCGTGAATGACTTAGCGTTCCGACACTCTCCTTCACGACTTAATAACAATATTAACAAGACCCGCACAGCACCTAACCACCCTCACCCCCCTCCTCAGGTTCCAGGAAGGGGACGTCCGGAGTCCGGGAGAGCTACCACGCGTTTGCGTCCTCACCTGCCGCCGCAGCCTGGGGTCCCTGGACAGCTTCATGAAGGTGAGGTGGGGCTGGAGGGTCTTGCAGTCGCCTGAAGGGAGGCCCTGATCCTCCAACGCTGTCCTCACCACCTCTGGAGGAGTGAGAGCGAAACGGCAAGATCAGGCTGGGACGCCGCGGGGGGGAATCCAGCCCCCACCGTCACCAGCACCACCCCGGTAAAAGAGGAGATAATCGATGAGAGTAGAGGGGCCCGCGCATCTCTGCTCTGCAACTCTGGGCAGATCCCACTGATAGCTTCCTCTGACTGCAATCTAATCAGAAGTGGCTTATACATACATACAAAATAGATCTCCGTGGCCAGAATTGGAAGTCAAACGTAATAGAAAAGCCATTAGTGTAGGAGAGGCATTGGCTTCAGGAGCAGGGTCAGGAAGGTAGCGGTGTGGAGGGGGCGGGGTTTGACTACCTGCCATCTCCTTCAGTGTCTCCACGTGTTCCCCCGCCTCCAGCTGTACAAACGCCACCTCGTTCCGGAAGTGTCCGATTCCCGAAAAGGGCAGGACCAGTTCCCTGCCCCCTAGTAGGCCTTGGAGAGTGTCCTTCAGCTGGGCCACGGTGTGCGCCGCCCTGTTGGGACAGAGATTTGCCCAACACCGTTAATCCACCCACACCCCTCCCCCCGGAACCAGAGCAGGTAGGTGACAGCGACAGTGTCTGCAGCCCTTAGGGGAGAGGCATGGGGGAAAATCATATAAAATACGTAAATTTACACTTGAGGCTCATCAGACCGTTTTAAAATAATATCCCACTGACAATGTTCACTTACCAGCTTAAGTCCAATACTCTACAGAAATGGCAAAAAGTAGGATTCCAAACAGTTTCCCCAGCAGTTCTTCAGTAATCCCGACTTTAAAACCGCATTACCCCCACGAAAATATCAGCGAACGCCGAGGTCCGTAACGTCGACACAATCGTACCCTCAAATTTGCACGGCCTGCGCGAACACTTTAATGATGAGGCAACCGGCCAACCCTTGGAGCCCAGGCAGGAAAGCAGCCACTCACGTGCCGACTTCCGCCTCGCTGCTCAAGTGGGTCACCAGAAGCGTGATATGGAGGCTGCTGGCTGGGATAAGCGCCCGGGAGAGTCTGCGGTCCTTCTGGACGACCACGTCCTGCACCGCCTCCACACCTCCTGTGATCTTAAACGTGCCAGGACCAAGGTAAACCATCACAAGGGAACATGCGTCTCCAGCTACAGGCACAGTCCCAAAGCGGTCCTAGAATCCCAGAGCAGGACTTCAGCAGTAACAGCGTTAGCCAGCTACGGTCATGTGACGTCAGGGAACACTGTGTGCTTCTACGATTACGTTACGTAATCTGGAGACGTGTTAGTGGCCCGCAATGGTAATACAAAAAAGACTGTGCGATTTGAAACACATTGAAACAACACATTTGCTCATCTTAATACTACACGATATGAAGCCCAGACACTGCCAACACCATTTTGATGAAGGGACACTCTGACAGAAGCTCACTGGTGGACTAGAAATGTCGCAACGACTTGGCTGATGTCTTACACGCACCACAGGAAATGCCAATCCAAGCTAGCTCTGAATATACACATCAACAGAAACACAGCCTTTTTCAGTGGCGTGATGAAATACTGAAATATTTTTCTAAAATAAGTCCAAATTTAACCATTGAAAATCACCGTGGTTACCTAAGGCTCCAGTAATGAAGAAGGGAAAATAATTTTGACACAAAGTTTCAGCACATTAGAATTTCAAACTAACTAATTGAGGCCGCGTTAATGGGAACCTTTAAGCACGGGCACAAGGCAGTTTGTACCTGGGGATTGGTGATGGGGACGGACACAAAGTAGTTTGGTCGCGGGGGCCTTTTCTTCTTTTTGTCAGCATCCTCTTCACTCCCTCCTCGGCCACTATCTCCCCGCTTCCTCTTTTTCCTCACACCTTTCTCTGGCGTGGTGACTGAATGGTGGGGGGGTGGGAAAAAGTGACTGGTGGCAGGAGTTTCGGTGATGGACTGGGTTAAGTCTCCGGCCAGTGACTGAAACAACCGGTCTAGCATGCTCAGACAAACCAAAATTACGCACAGCTAACGTTGGGAAACACAGGAATTCTGGAACAGCTTGGAGCGCGTTGCGTTTTACTGCCGCGAAGTGGCCAATCCAACACAACAAAGGCATTATTTACAACCCTTAGGCAGCCACAGCTGTGTTGCTAGGAAGGTCGTTGCATCACTTGGCAACCAGGCGTAATTGTCCATTCCAGTATTACAGGCAGACTGCCTTCAAAAGACCACTCATGCTTGTCAATCGTCCATTGGACGGACAAACTTCAGTATCGCGCTATCCTTTACCTGGCCCCAGCTTGGCATTCCAAGGGAAATAACGCCCTCACAATGAAGGTATGTGCAATACGCTTATAAATAACCTTAAAACAGCACTGCGGTTAACATTATTCAAACTAAACATTCAAAATGCAAAGAAAACAGCGCGAGAAAAAGAAAAAGCGGATTGGCTCTCAATAGCGATTGCTAAAGCAGACGTCTGTAACACGTCTTTATTAAAGCAAATAAAAGAATGGATATCAAGTGAGCAGACACTTACAGCCAAGGTCACTCCATTTTTCAGTGTTAGCGAATGGGAGTTCTGCCAGGAGGCTGTCAGAGGGTTTGGCTTTTTGTTTTCGGCCTCTGGCTCTGGGCTTACTGGCTGTCCGTCGCTCTTTCTTCACCTTTTTGGTTTCTGACCACAACACACAGGGGAGAGAGAGGCAGGTCACAAGACAACACGTGGAGGCCCTGATATGCAAATAAATGTCAACTTTCAAATGTCAGGCTTTTCATGAAGGCACATAATGAAGATAAAATGTGGAAAATTTAAATTTAAAAAAAACATACAAGTTTGACAAACGGTAACTAAAACATAGTGTGATAACACAGACTTAATTTTTTTTTCTTCAATTTATTATTTGTTTTGTTTGTTTCAATATTACATTTCGAGAAAAATTACAACAAAAAACGCCACAAAAATATCTTAAGTTTATGATGACCATTAAAGTAACAGATGTTTTTTTTGGTTTCATTTTGGAATCACAAAATTTGGGGCTTTTCTTTAAAATTTGGATAGCCAATTATTTAATCACAACTCATTGCTAGGAATTTTGCCACTACAAACAGGAGGCAGAGGAATAAAACTGGTCTTCCCCAATCCTAGTCACCGCTGAGCCACCTCTTTCTTTTACACTCTGGAGGCTACACAGCCCATACTAGAGGTTCAGTGCTGATTGGAGAAGAGGCACATCCCTCTTGATACCAGGCGTCTGGAAAAGCCGGCAGGAGACGCTGGTTAGCAACCGTGAACAGCCCTAGTGATTTCCACCCACCTCAGCCCAGGCAGCGCACTCTCAATTGTGTGCACTCCCAATCAGTGTCCCAGGGTTTTGAACCTCAAATATCCAGTTCATAGGGCCCAGTCTGAGCTCAGGTGAGTGGTTTTTTTTTTTTACAGATTTTCTTCCTACTATTCAGACAACCAGATTGTTAATGCTGAGAAGCCACATATCCTCTATAGTACTAGTCATGAACATATCGTCCAGATATATCATATACCAGATATAAAGACAGACCCCGAGCTAATCAACAAACTGAGAACCATTTGCTTCCAAAACTTTTATTTTGGACCAGCTCCAAACTAAGATCTTATAAACCGAGTGTAGGAAACTGAAAAGAGGGTAAAGATTTAAACTTCCCAACAGAATGAGAAATCATGCCACAGTATTCAGTGCAAGGCCAGTGATGCTTCACAGTAGATTAGACTTAATGATACTTTGATTTGGCACAATAAGTCATCACAGGCTGTGACTGTGTAAAGACAAAATCTATTGAACCATCCCCTTATTAATTATTCTGTATAATTTTCATTGTGAACAGAATCAAACGTGGAAGTGCATTGGTGGGTATTGATCCAGCATTTTCACAGAACAAAGGTACCCACACTGTACAGCATATAACCATGTGGTCGATATTAGCATGGCACTGCCTATAACCTATATACTGGCATGTTGTTTCATCAGGCAACAAAGCACGCAACTTAATCATTAAACAGCAAAAGCGCTTCAGGTCTGGTCATAATGGAGTTTCCTAACAAGGGGCTTAATGAAATGTCAAAGGGTCCAAAACCATTTTTTTTAAGTATATATATATATATATACCGCTGTAACTGCATTATTGCGTTTACTCAACAGGAATAGTTAATTTCCGCTCCTACTGGGTGGATATTAAATAAACGATACTCATCAGCTTAACCTTTTCACGCGTTCTACCGGAGCAAAGTCGTCGTTGTCTTCTCAGGTCTGTACTAACAAACTGAGAGGGCAGGTAAATGCATGTTAGCAGCACACAAATTACTTTTTTCTCACCAGTATCAATCCCTCCTCCGACATTTGGATTGGCATAGGAACACCCACTTTCGGTGACTACTTCTAACAATGTACCATGTGTCAGGAGCAAGTCGCTGTCGTGTTCCACTTTCTGACTCAAAGACATTTAAGCCAGTCGAAATTCGGAGCCTATTCCCTAGGTGTTTTAGCAATGAATCCAGTTACTTTTACCGGATCAGAGAGTTTGCGTGCTGATCAGTGATCTATCAATCCCTAATTTTCACTTGTTTAGTTCTGAACATAAATCCAATCCCGTGCTATTAGCAAATTCTTGACCGACAGAAATATATTATATTATATTATATCGTATTAAAAGTAGTCAGCATATTACATGTAGTAGTGGTAAATAAGTCTTGATCTTGCGATCTTTGGAGCATATATCCGAATAACTAATACAGTAATTAAACTTTCAGTCCCGCCGAATAAAACGTATCAAGATGTTACGGACCGACCGGTTCTTAAATGCAAAAATTAACTTTTTATTAACCATAAACAGTAAACGTTTACATTATGTATATCGTTAACTTGCAGCTATTTTAGTCCAGAATCGGAATGTTCTGTTTTTCGAAATCGTCGTCCTTCGACTGGCCCTTGGTTCGTTTTTTCTAGTTGTTGCAGATAAAGCGCAGTTATTTTTAGGTAGCCAGCAAGTGGTGTTGCAGAGCCTTCAATGACTCGTAAGGCCAGTCCTTAGCATGCACGAACGCAACGCGTTGATAGTAAACACATATCTACGGATACTAGGAGAGGTCAAAACCAAAAAGGTAACTTCGAAAACGAAAGTTAAGGGTTACTGTTATAACCCATATATTAGACGCAGACTCCTGCTAAATACTTTTCGCTTGAAGAGAACGATGGTAGCTAACTCATTCGTTATCTATTTTTAGTAACGATACTAAAACTAATCGGCTTATTATAAATAATTTGATCGGAGATTACCATTAGGTAACCGGGTTTTTTTTTTTTTTTTTAGCAATGTAGCTAGCTAACTAGGTAGTAATGGAAAATGAATATGTTAAAACGTTTGCTTTTTTGATATTGTGAGGTTATTAGGTACATGGTATTCCTGTAGATGATACTTTAGGGTTAAACATTATTTTCATCATTCATCAAGTAGGCTATTCCTGAAAATTGTTTAATATCTGTTGTTAACCATCAGGGGATTTGTATATTATCTCAGCCAGATGGAATTCCAATCAAAACAGACTGCACCCCGTTAGTGCTCTGCAACTTAGGTTAGGGCAGCATCAGGGTAAATTAACTCTTCCAGAGCAGCGAGACTTTGTGTGTTGAGATGAATACCATTGCTGTTTTCACAAGGCTCACCTTTCATAATACATTTTAAATCTTCCCAGAGTAGAGAACATTTTTAGAAATCCTGCTATCAAATTCCTATCTGAATTGGTGACAAGAAACACCCAAATGCATCTGAGCAAACAACAAACAAAAACATCTGAGCAGGCTTTACAATAAAAGATATTGAAGCCACCAAAACAAAGAGCTGGCCTTTAATGTGTTCATTTTCTACCAAATTCTCATGCACAGCATACAGAGGACAACTCCCCCACATCAGATTACACCAGTATAGTTTTTACTCAAACAATACCATGGAGGAGGCTTGGATGTTTGCTTCTGCGCTCTACCTTTCATGCCTTTGTTTGTGTTTTGTAAGCATATACCCCTGGGTTGGGTTGCAGATTGTGGATGACCAACCGACCCGCTCAGAGAGGGAACAGATGTAAAGGCAGGACCAGTTCTGCGACCTGTCCCCCAAACAGAGGCGAGCAAAGAGTGCACAGGTGTCTGGATTTCCTTGTCCTACCTGGGAATGTTGTTCTGTTTCAGAGTGGGGGACAGCTGCAAGACTTTCTGGTGAGAATTTGAAACTCCTTTATTTGCTCAACGCGCTCTCAGGATCATCTAAGCTACAAGATCAGATTACAGTTGGGTTTTTTTGATAAATATTTGATCACTGACAATAAAAAGGTTTTATTGTATTTGAAGTATTTTTACATAAAGAACATTAAGTTTCTGTATAAATTATAGTTCTGCTGAATTGTTTTAATAACTGTTAACCAGGAAGTGGCCTATTAAATACTAGAATGACAAACATGATGGTCACCATTGCTATCATAAAAGAGACATCATTGCTATCATCATCACCACCTTCTGTTTCATTTTGACAGCCTATTGTATGTAATATCATTAGTTTTATGAATTGTGCTCCAGGTAAGCAACATAGGTTGTAAGATTCTTTGGATGTACTCCAGTTAGCATAATGGAAAAACATATCTGCAAACCAGTATTTTACTCAAAATAAAATGGTGCATTTAGGAACATGCCGGAGAGCTATTATTCATGCCATCAACTGATTTTATGTATAGCTTTTATCGTAATATAGCAAATATGGCTAGTTAGAACAACAGGAATTTTGTAACCAAGGCCACAAATATATATATTTGGTGCATGTTTCAAAAACATGTAATTACATAGGGAAGGATGAATACAGAAACACAAATAGTTAAAGACTCCTGTATTACCAACATGTAGAAGTTTGAACCATTCTTAATATACAGTAAAATGTGTTTCTTTTTCATTCCAATTCCAATACTTGAATTGAATACAAATTTACCAACAAATTCCAATTCCGTTTGGAATACACACAATTAGGTCATTAAAAAAACAAAGCAATCACGTTTAAGAGTTAGGAACCGAAGAAGTTCTGTGATCTTAAACAACAACCCCATCCATTTTTTTTGAGGAGTAGGGTTGTAAAGAAGGGGCTCGCCTGTCCCTTAGTGTTCCTGGATATTGTGCAAGGCTGAGCCCCAAACTAGCATCAAGGGGATTTAAATAAATAAGTTACTCCTCCAAGTACTGCTTCTTTAACCCCACTTAATCCACTGTTACATTTAACATCTTCCTTCATTGGTCAGCAGTCAGGAGGGCAAGGAAAGGCTTATCATTTCTCTGGTCTTTGCCCAAGTAAAGCCAAACCAGAACCCGGTGTTATTTCTACAGGTGATGTTTAGTTACTGTGTCCTATCAGAGCACAAATAGCAGTATATGTGTGCCTACCCTTCAGTGCACTGTATTCAGTTTGATATCTGTGAGCCAGATGGTGGATTGTGATAATTCTACTGACTAATCTCCTAGGAAATCTGTACGGCCATGTTCAGGGATTCGAAAAGAAGCAACCCCCTGAGGTGGTTTAGAGAAGACAATTGTATACCCTGGTAATATCGTTGTACATATCATGCTCATCAACTGTTATCAAGATTTCTGTCTTTTTTGTATTGATCCAAAAGGTGTGGAAAAGAGTAATATTTTCTATCAGGTACATTTTTCTCCTTTTGGCTGTTGAGTGACATGAAGTAGTATATCCTTAAAAGGAATGTAAACCAATGCCTAATTTATTTTATTTTCTCCTTTAAACTCTTGGGATGATTTACCTGAACCCGATGCACTTGAAAATCTGAACATCCTCTGGTGAGTGTTTGGTCTTAAATTGAATATGAGATTTGTGGTAGTGAAAAATATTGAGCTACTTGTTAGTTATATTTAAAACAAAACTGTGTCTGAACTAATGCAATGTTGATTACATAGCTCAATGATGTATGATTGTATAGAAATTATATTTATTTCCATTGTTATAAATATTAATGGAAAATGTGTACACGGCCCACTGAATAAGAAACGCATTGAAATCTACAAAATTTTATATTTCCTCCAAAGTAGCGGTAAATTGTTTTTTGTATGTCTGGATTACTTGATTTTTTCCTTTGTTTCTGTCATTTGTGTTATAAGTTTTCTCTTTTCCTATAAAGATATTATTTTAGATATATTTTACTGTGTTATATGATGGTTTATTTGACTTAATATGGTTTCAGTGTTCCTCTGAGCCTTTAAGGGCAGATGTTATCATGTTTTCTTCTGATGTCATCCAGACAAATCTTGTTCACACATGTCCTGTTAACCCTTTAATAGCACCAGATTTGTCTACATTAGCTTCTCATGGTCAGTGCGGCAACTGCCTGTCTGCCTGTTTTCTGTGGTTGTGAACCTTGAAATTTTAAAACGTTGTGATTGCTTTTCCAATGTTACAAACAGTATTGATATTATGATCACATATAAAGGTTTTTTTTTTTTTTACTAGAATGGCTCTGCTGGGTGGGAAGTTGCTACTTTAGCTGTGAGTTTCTGGTTTGTAAATGCAGAGTGCACCAGGGTTTTAAAAGAAAAGACAAAGCAATCGATCCGTTATACTGATAAAATAAAATCTGATATAATCCAATGCATTAATAACTATTGATCCAGGCAGTCAAATATATGGTCTGCAAGTGATATTTGATGGGAGACTGCTAATGGGTTGTTGTTTTTGTGCTTGCCTCTCAACCCTGCAGCAAGATATTCCATTCTTTGTATTTTCAAATAAAACAGCAATATGCTTTTATGTTTGAGGTACACGCATTGTTAGGTAGCACATTGATGTTAAATAAATTAAGTAAACGTGCACTGTGAGGAAGTACTGTTACATTTTGTTACAGATTGAAAAATGTCAAATATTTTTGTATCGCTGCAGGAGCTTATTTCTGAAAAAGTATAAATGGGCACAGTTTAATTAGACGATAACAAATTAACCGCTGTACTCGATTATATGTTGATCGTACAATGTTATTCTGAATAGCTTTTTTTTAAATCCGCCAATACCAAATATCTCCACTAGTGGGAGCCCTTCAACTTTAAGTGGTCCACATCAAGGTTCTTTGGGAAGCTTAGTTTCCACCAATGAAAACAGAACAACTCGTAGACAGTTCGTAGAACCAGTCATATTGTAGTTTCAAAAATCAAGGCCAATGAAAATTGACGAGGGTGGGTGCAATTGTTAGATCTTGGGGATGGGTTCGGCTGTTTTGGCTTCCCTCCCAGACAGATTTTGGTCTGGGAATTTCAATTTGAGATTTGGGGGTTTGGTTGGAGCGGTTTTACGAGATCACGTAAAGTAAACCATTGATTCGTCCCATCTTTCCTAAATCAGGTAGGATATCTTAAGTTTGTAGAAACTTACGTCTTAAATTGATTTTAGAAACCGATTATATGCCGGATGGTTGAACATGCAAAGCGATCCATATCAATTTGTAAACACGTGAGAAAATGTTAGCCTGCTAACGAGATGGCTATTAGAATATATGGCACCGTGCGTTAACTAATGTTTACCTTAAGAAAAAAATTTAAATGTTAAAAAAAATGTTTCACAGGTATATGTAATTTAAGCGTTTTGTGTTAGTTGAATTATGCCAACTGCTGAATTGCAAATGTTACTTCATTAGTACCCTGTGCTGTACGCGGCGGAGTTTATCACTTGATTGACATTTGTTTGTTTATGTCGTGTGCGCTTATAACGTGTAGCAATTTAAAGTTATTTGTTAAATCCAGTTCTTATTCGATCTGTACGTGAAGTATCTCTATCATTGTGATTCCTCTAGTAGTGACCCCAAACAAACATTTGCTAGCAAGCTCTGTGCAATATACTTTCATTGCCCAATGTGTTCAAACTGGCTCTCATGGTTTTATGTACTCTATTTTTGTTCATATTTGCGATTGGTTCTTCATACTATGTGATTGTGAATAACATCGGTATACACACCCATCTAGCTACATGGATTATGTAGTGAATTAGCCTTCTTAATTTTGCTGACATGGCTTACTGTCTAGTTGCGTCTGGATGTCACCGAAATTTACAATGGAGCTTTTAAAAATATTGACGGCACATTTTACAATTGCTTGCGTTATTAAAAGTGAATCTACGCCTACATCAGTATGGAGTTGGGTTTGCTCACCACATAATTTGAGAAGATGCAGCACCAGTATTTCCTTAGCTACTTTGCAGATGCATTTGGGGTTGGGCTAGGTTGGTCTAAACTAAGGGATTTGTGCTCTTTATCAAAATTTGATTATGCGTTTAAAATTTGATTTAGCGTCGACTAGCTAGGTAGCGCACACCTGTCTTTATGATGGATGCGAGTATTATTTGTTTTGTAGTGATTGTAGGAAAGATATCGACGGCGCCATTTTATACACGGGTTTAAAATGTTATGATTTCAGGTAACCTATCTGACCAAACCGTTAGAAATCGGAAGCTGAAGCCAAATTTAGCGGCAGTTTTTGTTTATATCGGCCAGCTAATGTTTAATATTAGTTATAACTTGTTGAATATGTTAAACGCATAGTTGCTATCTTGACAAGCTATCCATATTTTTTCACTTTACATTTAGTTACATTTAACAGTTTTTATTCTAGCTATTCATCGTGCTAATCGAACAATAGGCTTACACTCGCTATATATTTTTATTTTGTCAGACTAAATTTTCTTTCAGATTTGTGAATGCATCGAATGTAGTTTTTATACGTGTTACTGTAAATTCAACCGCTTTATAAAAAGTAAAGTTGGGTAGTTCCCGATTCACATTCGGCTTCTGCGAATGAGGGCTGCGCTGTCGATGCTGTCGATGCCCTATGCATTTGACGTATTGTGTTTACAATCAGGCAGTGGCCTCGCCCCCAGCTGTGTTAGTTTTCTTGCCTCGCCTTGGATTTGTGGTACGCTTCACGTAAGGATGGAACACATTTAAAACCGTCTTTAAACATCTATTAATATCTTTCTGGCAAACCGTTTTCCATCACATTTTAACACTAACATAGTTGTTGTCTTGAAAAATGTTTTACACGGTATACTTTTTTGGTGAACGGTATTTTCTAGAATAACAAAATTGTGTCAAAATGTATTTACTATATTAATTTTGGGTTCCTTGGGAATAATACACAGTTCAATACATTACATTTTCCAAGCTGACAAGACTTATTAATATAGGAAACCACTTGTTTCGCAAATGTAAGTGCAACAAAATATGTTAATGACATCCTTTATTTTTTTCACTCATAAAAAAACCAAAAAAATCCCCAAACTTATACAACAAGTAACGGGGAATTTTTTAAAAATTAACAGCCCAATCAATCCTGAATGAGTTTGGTTGGTGCAAAAACCAGCATACTCAGAGGTACTCCGGGGGGGGGCTGTTTGACAGATGGTCTGAGTTCAACCAGGAAGCTTCTCTATCTGCCATCAAAATGGTAGACGAGACCCAGAGATAGAACTGTAATTTAAAACCTGACTTGTAAAGTCTAAATTACTGTGGTGATGAAAAAAATTACATTATTTTGGCCAGTGTTTCAAATTGGTCCAGTGCCTAACATTGTAAACTCAGAATATTCTGTTCTAAAGTATCCATATTTTAAATGATCAGTCATAAAAGTTTAAGAGTAAATTCTTGAACCCAGCAACTGACTTGGTATGTCCCCTGTTATATGTGGGCATGATCATTAAAAGCAACAAGTTCATTGGCGTTATCGAAAACTAGCATTCACAACAGTTTTTCTATTGATTAAATTAGTGAGTAGAAACAACCTAATTAATTGTGTTTTATTATCAGAAAATAAACTGACAAAAGGTTTCCTATTTGTAGACTTAAAGAAGTTATAGGCCTACTTTATTATATGTTAACATAATGCACAGCAATGCAGACAATGGGGCAGAATAGATAAATATGCTCAAGTATCAGAGATTTAGATTAGAATTGCATGAGGAACGTGTTCTACATTGTTCCTCACCGTGGATTTACATATAAGAATGTTTAGTGAGGGCTGGTTAATGCTACCTTGTTTGTCCATTTAGCCTATAGTGTGCCCTTGCGCATGACGGTGAGTTGTCGTGTCGAGCTGACGGATGATTTTCGCGGCAGATTCAGCCCCCCGTCCCCCTCTCTTCTCACAGGAAATGAGTGTATTCCTGTTGGGAGTCATGCTTTGCCTTCCATTCCTCTTGTTACCGTTAAAAAAAACAATAAGGAAGCGTTTGTGCATTTAAAGTGTGACCAGCGAAGGCTTATGGTCGGGGCCATGTGATGAAGCGGTTAAGTTCCACGTGGACCCTGTTTAGACACTCCATACTAAACCGCCTGCGCTTCTGCTCGTCGTGGCCGACACTTAGGGTCTAAACATCAAAGTTCTAACCCTGTCTTGCCTTGCATTTCCTGAGCTCGTTTCAACAGTTTAGAGCAAGTTCAAAAACTGTCTTTTCAAAATGTCCTGCCGTGCGAAGTCTGTCTGGAAGCAAGATGCACTTTTTGAAACGGAGCAAAGTAGGGATTGCTGGCAAGGCATGACAAAATCCAGCTCCCGTCACATAGACGAGGACTTGAGGTCAGACGTGTAATTGGACAGAAGGTGCTTGTGCGGTTGGCATCGGCATCAGGTCCCCGAGTGCACTTCCTGCCGTGGCCGACCGCCCCTGGAGGAGAGATTGCTCAACCATTCGGAAGGGTTGTGGGAACTGTCCCTGTTTGGCGCCCCGCAGCTCCCCGTGCTCTCAGAGGGGCGGTCACGTCAGGGGAACTTTGAGCGGAATCCGATGCACGGTAACGCCAGCGTGTTCGACAGCTTTCCTCTCGGTGGGGGAAAAAAAACTCTGATCTTTAGTGTCGTCCGTGTAGATTTAATACGATCAAAGGTAAACCTCCACTAAGGTATCATTTCAGAGCATGGGGATCTTTGTTTTCAAATGTTGAGGGAAATACGCGCGTGGTTCCATGGAGTATGTAGGTCAGTTCCAAATGGAAGTCTACAGTACAGAAGGTTGTATGTGATTATGCTGTTCAGAGACCAGTTAATAAACCGTGGAAGATGGATACTGTCAGGTGTGTGTATTAGTCTGTTCTGATCTGTACCGCATGTTCAGGCATGGAGGGGGGGGGGAAAGGCGGCAGTAATCTTCCTGCTGGTGGCCAGCTCTGAAACAGAGAGGGTAGGGAATAGAAAGTGCCCTGCGCTTGTGTGCCTGTGGTTTGGCATGTGGCCAAACATCGTTAAAAAGAGATTATCTGTCGGAGTCCAATTTGGAATGGAAGGCTCCCAGTGTCAAACGGCGAAAGGATAATTTGGGTGGAAAGCTCGCCTGGAAATGGAAGCGTTCCGCCAGAAATGTTTGAACTGTCTGTGTTCTACACCTTGCAATCAGCAAAAAGCTCTTTAGGGGAAATTATCTCTTAGTTGAACGCAGAGCCAAAGCCGTGTGATTGTAATTCTCTCCCTCTCCCTCTCCCTCTCCTCTCCCCCCCGTCTACATATATCTTTACCTTATTACTGTGTGTTGGGGGATATAAGGCTTATTTGTTTTCTCTTATGCGTTAAGGTGTAAGCCTGAATTTTGAGTGGCGGGGGTTGAGGGGTGGAGATGCTGGGGTTACTGCAGGATGACCTTCAGAGATAAAAACCTGACTTTTAAAAAGACAAGATGTGCGCTCCTCACTGCAGGTTGCCTGGGGAAAGGGGCCTGGGAGACAGGAGAATTCCAACCCAGATTTCTCCCATCAGGAAATGGTCTGAAGCGCTGATTTCTGCCTCTGTGGTGGAATGTGAGTAGTCACTGCGGGCTCTTTGTCTCCCCAGCTGAGCGGTTCTTCTAGCCGGCCTGAAAAGCAGCTGTCCGCTGCAGAATACTAATTGACGGCGCACTCATAGGCCGCGTTGTTTCCACGAATCCGGGGACGGGCGGAGGGTGCTATTGGTCAACGGCTTCCCGGAAAGTCGGAATTGCACCCTCTTTGCGTCTCTGAGTGTTAGTTTTAGGGTTATAGAAGGACTGTTAAGGTAAAGGTAGTAACAGAATTTAAACGAATGCCTGAGCTACCACGATTGTCCGCTGTAATTGCAACAGCCAGAAATGCTAATAACCCGTTTTAAAGCTAACTAACTTGCATGGGATTGCATTCCTAGCACTGCATAGCGCAGCTGACGTATTCACCGCAGAAGCCCATCAACCTTTAAACAGAAATAAGATATGTGGTGTTAGGCTAATGTCCGCTCGGTAAGGCAGGTCAGATGGGTGGGAACTCCGGGACAGGCATTAGAGGGAACCATGTGCTCGGCATCGCCGTCTCTGACTTCCTGTCTGTGTCAGAGGTGCAGGAAGTGCAGACGACTGCTTCCAGGCGGAGTAAACGGCGCCCCGGTTTCCCTTTGCTGGGATACTCGGCTGTGGCCCCCTGGCACAAGGGGAAGGTCTGCCCCAGTCTTCTGCAGATGATCTGTGTGTGTTTTGGGAAGGGAAAATTTCCCAGCCTGGTCCGCCAGGTTGTGAACGGAAACTCAGAGCAGTCGTAAACAGAATGGTAAACAGAAAGGTTACTCAAGTTGGATTGGCAGTAGGTTATACGGCTGCAACTTATTTGCCGGAGTTTGGTCCCTTCATGTGATGTGGTCGGAGTTGCTATGGAAACCTATATGAATTCGGGCCAATGTGGGCTGATGCTGTCGCCGTGATCACCTGAGTGGCGACGACTCCGGAGGGAACGTGCGGGCGCGCCTGGGTGCACTAACATGAGAAAAATGGGGAGCCTGAGATGGGACAGTGAGCGGTTATGACTGATTGGGCTGTTCGGATTGGGAAAAAACACGCAGCCTTTTAGCGAGGATAAAGGAGACGGGGCAGGCTTTTAGGGAGCAGTCGTGGCCTATTGTGGTTTATGTACACTGCCCCTCTCTCTGAGGATACAGTGTGCGTCTGTCTACATCATGGCCCATTTAGTTGTTTTTTCAACATTTCATCTTTATAGGCCTCATGCGTAAATTAATCTAATGTTAAAGAAGGGATGGGGCTCTGGATTGGCTCAGTTTGTAAAGGCAAGATTCCAGTTTTCTGGATCATATAAATTGTGGATTGTGACCCCCACTGAGTGGAGTCGGGGCGGAAACTCCTGTCGTTTTCCCCAGCATGCCGTGAGGGACGTGCCTATCCTCCAGGCTGCGACGAACGCCCAGCTCTGCAACTCAAAGCAGGTTAAATGCAGGCGATTGTGGGTGTTGGGTTGAGGGAATTTTCTTGTGATGTTTCTAAAAGTTTATCCGAGACAAAATACTCTTGTTGATTGAGGAAAATGACGGTAAGTTTGGAAAAAGACGATGGCTTCTAAAATGAGATAGTCGAATGAAACCGCAAATGAATATCCCTTACTGGTTAGATAAACCAACTGGGCACTGAAATGTTTTCCATTCAAGGCTGCTCTGTTCCGACTCCATGTTCTTAGCATTTGGTTTTTTGTCAACTTCTGAAGTGAATAAATCAACACACACGCCTAGTGAGTTCATTTCTCTACACGTCTCGCAGTGTAAACAGAACCCGAATCACATGACACCACCCGTTCAGTTTAGAGATCTACGGTGTGTCTATGACAAATTTCCATAATCCACCATTAAGTCTGCCAAAAACGTGGTGAATTCTCAGCGTTTAATGTTTCGACGCCAAAAAGGAAATCTGTTTCTGCTGGTGACAGGTGGCGCCTCTGATACGAGGATTATTTGGGTCTTGTTTTTCAGGTAAAATAATTTTCTTGTTTTCCGTCTGCTCAGAAGTCGGCCCGGTTCATTCAGACTTGTCAAGTTGGGCTGGCACCTGGGCGCGTTCGGATGGCGCTCAGGTTTGACTCTGTTAAAGCTGAGTGGGTGCCCATTTACACCCGCGGATATGGTGTGAAGCCCTGGTCTCGAGTGAGAGAAAAGTGACCCCGGCCTGCAGGTGGTGAGTGCTATAATGAGGACGGGAGGGTGCGGGCGCTCTGCTGCGCTCCCTGAGGAGGCCAGCTTTGGGGTGGAGCAGGAGGACTGGGGGAATAATATGACATCATCGGCGGGGAAACAGCCTTAATCCACGACGACAACAACAACAACAACCGCAGCAGCAGCAGCAGCGGCACGCACGCACACACACATACACACAAAGCGCTGTCAGGATTAACATTCATGTTTTAGTTTTTTACTCCCCTCATATCTAGCTATAGATGTCTTTACGGTACGCACTGTGTTACTTATTTATTTTTTAGTCTTAAAGACATATCCTTGGAAAATCATTTTTAATTTGAACAAAAAGTGACTTCAGTATTGCAGGGACTTCTCATATGAATATTTTCAAAATTTGGGGAGGCTGGCTGGGCCGTGGATCGGGGGTTAGGAAGCGGTTGAGAAACCCCAGCCCTGTGCTGCTCCCTGTACGGGCTGAGAAACTCCGTCCTCCAGCACCTGACCGTTGAGGAAATGCGCGTCCCCCGCGTCTGTCAGAATGCCAAACAAATGCAAATCCCAATGCAAATGCTTAATTGTACGAAGCAGGACGGAACGCTGCCTGTAGGTGTTTCCTGAGGTAGCGTCGGAAGGCAGAATGTGTTCGTGCGAGGTCAGTGACTGGTCTCTTTATGGGGACTCTTTGTTCCTAGGGAGCCGCAAACCAAAACCAAGATAAGTCTCTTTGTGTTTTTTGAGATCCGTACACTGCACACGTGGTCCGAGGGAGGGTGGCGACCACAGAGGCCTGTTGTGTGACTTGCTGTAAGCGCTATCGGTTTGGTAAATTCCCGTGGCATTCGCCAGGAGGACCTTCCATTGGCCACCCCCGGAGACTGATGCCAGGTGATTAAGGAGTTGGTTGCCGGTTCAAATCGCAGAACTGCCGTGGACTTCAATTAACTTTTAAATCAACGCCCTGTATGAGTAAAAATGTAAACCGCTTCAGTAAATGGCTGATGTCTACAGGTCTTGTAACATGTAGCCCCTTGGAAGGGCTTCTGCGTATCTGACGGGTCTACAAGCACGGTCCTGAAAGGCCGGAGTGTCACTCCAATGCCGTTCCACTGTGGAGAGTGATTGATCTCAACGCACATAGAAACCGCAGTTCACCCTGGACCAGATGGGGGCTGGCCTGGCCCCCGTTGGTGATGCAGGGTTGACCGTGGGAAGAATTCTTAGACAACAAGAAGATTCCTGCGCAAATACAATGTTGACATTTAGCCTACAGAGACGCAGTCATATCAGTGGAAACTGTGACAGAATGTGAAGGATTTGCTATCCATCGCCAGACCTTAGATTGCACTGTTGAGACATTTCATTGTGGGATACTGGAATTCCACTCATACTTGACAGCTTTGACAGTAATAATAAGTTATATGGATGTTTGGGGGATGAAAAATCTCAGTACTGTGATCAGGTGGGTAGCATTTTGATCATACATATTTGTATAGCTATTGTGTTACTCGATACATAGTTTTATTGAAATGTGTTTGTCAGCATATTTGAAGAACTTGATGTTAGCTCAGTAAAGAAATACTTTTCTGTTGAGGTTTTTTTTGTTAAGTATTAGTCCAGGGAGATGATAAAAACACAGAGATTTCACTGCAAGCCCCCACCCCCCATTGCTTGGCCCAGCAGTATTTACAGAACTCTCAAGTGGTCCTCTTTTTTCGCCAACGTAGCTCAAACTCCAGTGTAGATATTTACCAGTGTGCTGTATCCAGTATGTGCATAGGCCTTTTCTGCTCAACACTGTGGAATGCCAACTGTTGTTGTTTTAAGCAGTGCTAATGAAGTGATTTTGTTCTTCTGCAGTGGACAGCAAGTTCCGAATTTTACAAGTTTCCACAAAAAACGAACTGGAGAGGAACCGCCTCTCGTGCGATTGAGACTCCGGTGGTCTCCGGCTTTATTTGCACCAGTGGCTGTGAGAGCTTGCATGCGAAACCAGGAACTCTGCCGTTGCTACAGTAACACCTCAGGAACGCTAATGGGAGCCCGTGAGGTTTGGCTAGGGACCTTTACCTTGGTGCGAGGAGAGCTTGCATGTGTTTTTGTGCTTGTCCGTGACTGGCGGGGAGCCTTGTGATGAAAAGCAAACGCATCTTCTGAGCGTAGTCAGAGAATCGGGGATCAAAAGTCCTGTTGGCCGCTCACGTTTTCCGACGAGAAGCGCTTGTTAAAGGCCCCCCTTATTTGGCCTTTGATGCGGTTTTGAAGAGTTTAGGCATCAAAGTCTTTTGTGCTTTCCGACCAATGCAGTTAAACCTTTTGTTGGTCTCCCTTTTAAACTCGGGGTTGGCCGGAACTTCCTCTGGGTTTAATCCAGCTGTGGTCGGATTAGATGGGTGATTCCTTTTCTATTTAGCCTCGCTTTATAAGGGCGTTGGACCTTTTGCAGGGACACCTCAAACGCAGATGTGGGGCGCTCTCCGCCTCTGATAAACAATACCACATTGTGTTACTTTATCAGACAACTACCCATTGTCTTCTCAGGGATGGGCAGCACCTGTAATGAGACACGTGACGTCGTGATGTCATTTCTCGTTTGTATTCTCTAGTTCTCGACGGAACATATCGTCTGGCAGAAAGGGATTGTAAACGGAGCTGTAATCAGTTGTAAACGGTATTGCCCAGAACGGTCGAACGTTTCTGGCGAGCGCTTTAAAATGCAATGTCTGCAAAGCTAGCTCGCAGCTTTATGGTTTGTGTTGAAGCCAAAGCAAACTGGGCAGCAGGTCGCGTGTTGGTTACTTGTAGCCAATCAGGCTTCAACAACGGGAAACTTTAGCAATATATCCAGCAATATTAATGGGTACCGTGTGAAATGGAAAGCCCATGTATTCTCTGGATTAAAGTATCAGTCAACAAACAAAACGGTGTAATTTAATATTGTGTTCGGGGCATGGGAGTGTGCTGGTTTGAGACAGGAGATCTGTGCTGTGTATCCTGTGGATGCTGTGCCGGGGAGAATCCTCGTTTGCCATGGACGGCGTCTCCATCTCTCAGTCGGGGTTCTCCAACCTGGACTGGGCTCGGTACTGCGCTGATGCAGCCCAACTGACGGGGGTTCGAGCAGCTGCAGGGCGCGTCGGACCCTGGCCTCCGCCGCCGTTAGCCGCGGCGCGCAGTGCAAGCGGCGTGGGTCAGATGATTTGAGTTTGCGCGATGCAAAGGCACCTTTCAGGTCTGAGCCATATGTCGGGGCTTGGTTGGGGTCGCAGGATTGTGCTGAGTTGGGGAACCGATGAGCGGGGCTTGTGTGGTGAGCTCTTCTTCCATGGTAATCCTGATGAGAGTTAGCATGAAGATTAGACCCCGTAGTGATAGCAGATGGGTTTTCTGCTTTTAAAATGTTATTTGGTTGTTGTAGAACATGCCTTACTATTCCTTCCCTGGGTTATTTGTGGAGCATCTTGCCATGTTTATGCTTTGCTCCATTGTAAGGTCAACATTGTGTTCTAAAGCCCACACCTTTGAAAGAAGGCTCGTTGACAGTTTTCATTTCTGTCCTGCGTGTTCTGTTATGGAAGGTTTTAGGGCTGATCTGATTGAGGATTGGAGGGGTTCACATGGTTAAAGTCTTATGTAGAAAAGGACAAAAAAACAACAAAGGGAGGCCAATAACCTGTTTCCAGGGTAGGAACCATGGCAACCCTTCATGCTGGTGTCTCCAGGCCATGGCTGGGGGTTGGGGGGGTTACTGTACTGGGTTCGGGGGGGTAATGGCGGAACGGCTGTCGCTCAAAGTGGGAACGAAGTTCTTGAGTTTAGCATGGGCCGAGGGTATCTGGAGAATGAAAGGGACTTCATCTAACGTGCCATCGGGTTGAGACGGGGAATGGAATGCACATCTGTAAGCCATTGCTGATGTCCTCTCCTCAGTCCAGCTGTTAGCCAGCAGCGAGTGGATGGGAGTTCCTCTTGCTGATGCACACGTGTTGGAAATGAGGGAGTGTTGGGAGGAATGGCGGAATGCTGGCCGAGAGGATGGGTTCCATGGACCATTTCTATGTGACCGCTTGTGTAACACCGGGGGGGTGGGAACCTAACTCAGAAACTGAATGTTCTGTGTGCAGGGTGTGTTGTGGTGGTTTAACTCTTCCTGGGTTGGCCACGTGCAGGCCTCACGACAATGCTGGATGCAGCCGCGCGATCGAGCGAAGGTGCTGAGCGGAAAGCGATCCATCTCCACGGCAACCTCCACGCCGTGGCGCTACACAAAACCTGTGTGCGAGTCCCGGCTGGCCCAGTGCGTGGTGGAGCGGTTAAGATAACCAGAAGGTTGACGGTTCAATTCCTCACATTTAGAGCAATGTTCTAAATGACCAGCTCTGTTTATGAGGAACATGAAGCAACGCAAGTCTCTGGTTAAAAAGAAATGTTTTTCAAGTAATCCAAAATAATCACGGAGTAGAAGGATGAAGCTGTGTGTTAGAGGCTCTTTGGGCGCCCCAAACGGGTCTCCCCGGTCCCCGGCAGAGCGGAATGCTCAGTGGTTTTCTGCCTACTTCACGAGTATGGGGGAGACATTCTTTGAAACCTGACCCCCTTTCTTCTGGCATGGTAAATAGACTTTTTAAAAGTAAACTCTCCAGAGTTATGTCTACACGCCTTCCACTGTTGCAAAATGAATCAAATATTGATTTTTCTTTCAGTTGGGGTGGCATGGCAACTGGAATACCTGCTAAATGCGCTCGTGCGTGTGTGCGCTTACGTGCGTGCAGAATAGTTGTTAAATGTTGTTTTCTAGTTGCTGCAAAGAATTTGGAGAATAACTTCTATGCCTCCTGTGGGACAAAGTGCAAAGCCAGGTTGCATATTGTTGTGACCGTATGAATGGGATCGACACTCTGCCCTCACTGAGCACAGAGCCAAATAATCCCTCTTCCACACATACACATGCCTGTAGACACACAGATGCTCATGTTGACATACTAAATGTACACACACAGATGCACATACAGACAGACATACTATATATACACATACAGTCAGCAATGACTCATCCGCTATCTCTGTTCCTAGTGACCCCCTGCCCACAGCGATTGGGACAGTGGCTCCTGCGGTCAGTGATATTAGCCTCTTAAAGAAAAGAGGATCTGAAAGCATGAGAGCACACCAGTTCCTGGATCAAGTGGCCCCCTTTAGTGAGGCTGGGGGACCCTGATTGGGTTTGACAGCTCGTGCTGTTTCACAAACTCCCAACTGCTAGCTTTGCAGATTTTGGGTTTAGCCCGCGCGTCGCTGCGGCGACCTGGTCATGACACCGGGAGGCTGCGTCCTCGAGCGTGCGCGGCGCCTCAAACGCTTGAGCGGGCCCTTCTCTCTCTGTCGGCTGGGCTCCTCAGTAGAGAAACGTTCTCCCCCGTTCGCGGAAAGCCTGCGTAGATAACATCAGCCTCAGATCTCAGGCCTGCAGATTTCTCCCTGTCGGTGTTTAGCTCGCGAGAGCGGGCAGCCAGTGCTCGTCTCTTCAGTGGGGTTTTGAGGTTATGACGTTCTGCTTCAGCCTTGTTTTTTTTTATTATGCCGGACCGGAGCTTTGTTTAAGGGTCTGTGAACACTACCTACTACCCTACCCTGCGATTCCCAGGATCCCTCTCACTTAGTTCAGATGAAAAGTGTGCTCCCGTTTCCTTGTCTGGTTTTCCCTGAACGTAAGGGGAGGAAGTCTGGCGCTAGATTTTCATCCGGGTGGCTGAATGCTTGAGCTGCGTGGTGAATCTGAAGGCTCTCATATCTCATCACCGCTGAAATCTTCAAATAAACTGACCCAAATATGCCTTATTAAATGCAGTATACGTATTCATAGAAGTCGATATGACAAAGGGACATGTCTGCTTGTGCTTGTCCTGAGCACACGGATGTTCTTCCGAGCCCTCCTTATGGAGGGTTTTAATGTCCATATTTGCACAGCACTTGACCCCTTTTTTAAATGTTCACACCCTGTCTCCTCCTGTCATGTCCATAACTGCTCATGCGCGAGATCATTTGCCATTTATAATCCTGTGCGTGTAACCTGGAATATTCTAGCATTCGGCCATTGGGTTCCCGTGATGATTGTGTCATGAGATTTGTTTCCGTCCACGTCTTGTATAGTTGTGGTGGTTGAGGAATCAGTTCAATTAAAATACCTTGCACAAAAATAATGGCGCGGTTTATTTAAAAAATGGTATGTTGGACAACCCCTTTCCTGGGCCAGCCAGGCTGTGATCTGTGCCTGTGGAGTCTCTCCGCGGGACACCATGCGTGTTGTTAATTCAGTCACGAAATTGGTTAAAGGCATCGTAATGACTAAGAAGTCACGCTTCCTATTTCCTGTGTATGAATCCGACGAGTTGACGGTTGTTTGAACCTTGAAACCTTGAACGGCGTCAGACATGCGTTTTCCTACTCATTTGGTTTTATTGTAACGATTTAGTCAGGATTAAGTTCTGTCTCTCTCTGGCGCAGCGTGATTGGTGACCATGACGACAGAGGCTGGCTCCGAGACTGAGGTGAAGAAGGAGCCGGAGAAGGGGTCTGACCAGGAGGCCGGGGCCCAATCACCAGCCCCCGAGCAGGAGGACTCCAAGGAGGAGCCGGAGCAGCCCGCTGGAGACGCCGCCCAACAGACCCAGCAGGAGGCGCAGCCGGACGACAAACCCCAGGAGGGCTCACCGGAGAAAAAGGAGAAGGAGCAATCCTCAGCCAAGGGCATCTCCCGCTTCCTCCCTCCCTGGCTGAAGAAGCAGAAGTCCCAGAGCCAGGTGGGACTGGAGGAGGAGGAGGTCCAGCAACCGGCACCAGCGGGGCCTGCCGAGGAGCGGGAGGGGAAGCAATCCGTCAGCAGCGCCGACACTCAGGTATCCCTACGCCCTTCTTCACGCCCCTTTCCCCGGGACCATCTCCCACACCGCAGCTCAGTGCTGTTCACATACTCGCCCTCCGCTCCTTTTTTCAACCCCGTGCGTGACGTTGATTCCCTGGGGAATTCCGTCTTTGAATCGTTTTGTCCCGTGGGCATTTATCGTCCTGTAATCATTTAATTTATCCTGTGCCAACACATACTATGCACAAAGAGCTTGCAATGAAGGTTGAAGTGTTTACGTTGAGCTTTTATGAAGTAGATGGCAATCTGCTGTAAGTGGAAAGCCTTCGACATGAGACCCATTCTCAGCTTCCTTCCTGTGAGACTATGTAGCGTCGGCCTTATTGGCGGTGAGAGATGTTGTCGCCGCGCAAATGAGCGAGAGCTGTGTTGGAGGTCCCCGGACACAGACGACATGTTTCTGCTGAAAAAGTGCTAATGTGGTCACTCCTTAGATTGGTGCTTGTTTTATAACGTCCGGTGCCAGAGAAGAGGGATGGATTTTGGACCTCAAAAGGGCGAATATATCCATGAAAAATGTTGCGGCCGAAATCTTTCTCTGTTCGAGCCAGATTGATTTTCCATGTTTTAATTGTGGTACGCCCGATGACATCACCTCCAGCGCCCAAGCCAATGGAAAAGTTTTTATTGCTGGTTGGAAAAAGAGATCCTACGGCTTTGCTTAGAAACACACGGTGGAACGAAGCACAGGTGAACGGCGTCTGTCCGGTAACGGGCCGCTGGACAAGCCGTTTCAGAGCTTTACCGCCGTCTGTGTGTCTGTGTGTCTGTGTGTGTGTCTGTGTCTGTGTGTCTGGCTACTCCTTCTTCAGTCTCTTCCCCTCTTGGTGCCTACCTTCTAGCCTGCGAAAGAGGAGAAGAGCGAGGAACTTCTGGAGAAGGACGGTGCCCTGAAGGAGAACGAGTCAGCGCAGGAGCAGGATCAGCAGGAGCAGCAGCAGCAGCAGCAGCAGCAGCAGGAGCAGCAGGAGCAGGAGCAGGAAGAGGACGAGGAGAAGAAGCCCTTGGCTGAACTAGAGAAAGCCCCGCCGAAAGCGGCCAAGAAGATGAAGACGGCGACGTGTCAAGTTTCCTTGCTGGACGGGTCCCTGTTCTCCTGCGAGGTGGAGGTAAGGGTGACGCTCCATCAGTGAATATATAATACTAATAATACTAATAATCTACATGCTTGATTGATATTGTGACTAGGTCATAGTCTAACCCCCCTATTGTTTTTGTGTTGAAAGATATGTTCTGTTTTTGAGGCATTTAATTAACCCCCCCCCCCCCCCCCGTATACCCTAAATGTAATCAATGTTGATTATATTCTTCTATCCTGCTGGGATATTTTGAGTTTTTGTTCCTAATTATGGTCAAAACGTCAAAAGAGGAGAGAAGGAATTGGAGCAATTCTGAGAAAAATTGGTGTGACCAAAAGAACTGCACGACATTTGGTCAAACTCATTACAGTAATGTTGTTTCTCCCTGTCGAGCGAACCCAAAGGCTCCACCGAAGGCCTTATGTAATGTCCTCCTGTGCCTGGCCAGCGCGGGAATATTTTTAGCCCGGCTCAATAATGTCAACAGGAGATAAACCTGTAAACAGAGTGGAAGTGACTAACATCACAGGCCAGGCCTGCCTGTTTCCTGGCCTGACTGCCTGCCTGCCTGTTTCCTGGCCTGCCTGCCTGCCTGCCTGTTTCCTGGCCTG